>RCUC01144762.1:0-45538 GCA_003697995.1 Taxidea taxus jeffersonii | reverse complement strand
CTAATGTTGATACAAAGACTCATACATAAATGTTCTAACAGATTTAGTCATAATAGCTAAAAACTGGACACAACCCAGATTGTGATCAGTCAATGACTGAGTGAACTGTAGTTTACTGAGGAGCAGTAACAGAACAACCTGGGTCTAGTCCTACACGTTCTTGAAATGACAAAATTACAGAAATGCAGAACAGGTTAGTTGTTCTCAGGAGTGAGAAGAATGAGGGAAGGACAATACGCAAGGTCCTTGGGGAGATGGAACTTTCCCCAAACTTGACGCTTATCCTGGTTTTATTGGGGGAAACTTGGTAAAGGGCACCAGGGATCTCTTAGCATTAGTTCTTAAAACTGCATGTGAATCTACAATTAAATCAAAATTAAAACTTTAATAATTAACATGGGTCAACGTGCTTATATTTACTCAATCTGAAAGTTTCAATTACTTTCCATACATAAAACCAAGCAAAACAAAGCATGCCAATAAATCTAAAATAAGGGAAAAAACCTTACCTGTTATCTAAAATATGAGTCAGTAGAGGGAAACTAAAATTACTCTCCAAGTCAAAAACTCAGATGAATATTTATCTTGTTGAATTCCTGCATTAGAATGTATTTGTATAGGGGGCGACCAGGTGGCTCAGTCCATTAAACATCTGTCTTCCACTCAGGTCATGATCTCAGGGTCCTGGAATCAAGTTCTCCCTCTCCTGTTCCCCTCTGCTTGTGCCCACTCCCTCTCTCTCTCTCTCTCAAATAAATAAATACAATCTTTTAAAAAATGTATTTGTGTAATAACATAATGAATGAATTTTATCTTTATTTTTTTAAGATTTATTTATTTATTTGAGAGAGAGCACCAGAGAGTGCAATCATGGTGAGGGGCAGAGGGAGAGGGAGAGAATGTAAAGGAGACTCCAGGCTCAGTGCAGAGCCCCACATGGGGCTCCATCCCACCACACTGAGATCATGACCTGAGCTGAAATGGAGTAGGATGCTCAACCTACTAAGCCACCCAAATGTCCCAATAAATGATTTTTTTAAATGCACAGCCAGTCGGCTTTGCTCCAGGCTGTACCTGGTGAATGGCAGCTAGAGAGCAGTCATTCAATCATTTACCAACATACATTTTTTGTGTGTATGAATATGTGTTAAAAAGGAAAGACGTCGGGGTGCATGGGTTAAAGCCTCTGCCTTCAGCTCGGGTCATGATCCCAGGTCCTGGAATCGAGCCCTGCGTCGGGCTCTCTTCTCGGCAGGGAGCCTTCTTCCTCCTCTCTCTCTCTCTGCCAGCCTCTCTGCCTACTTGTGATCTCTATATGTCAAATAAATAAATAAAATCTTTTAAAAAAAAAAGGAAAAAAGTCAAGCATATCTTGCCAAATCTCAGACAGATCCTTCTGGGTACCTGACCTCAGAGAGGTCACTAGGCATCTAAAAATACGGAGAATATATTTTGAATTATTTTTACTTATCAAAACATATATTCTCATCTCTCCACAGTCTAGCGTTGAACTTTTCATTGAACATTGAACATGAATTACAGAGGTGCTCATGAACAACTGTGAATGCCCAAAATGTACAAGCCATCTTCAGCTATGTACCTTATTAAAATGTCAGCTGGCATAACCTTCCTTATATTACCCCCACCCCCCACCCCCACTGCATATATTGAACCAGATCCATTTGTTCGTCCCTGATGAAGAACCAATTTTTCTGGCCTGAAAATATAAACTGATTGAAGAGTTCTTTTCTTTTCTTCTTTGAAAAGACAAAAGCAAACAAACAAACAAACAAACAAAAAACCCAAAACACACCCATGTCAATGGTATCTTAGATGTCCTGAGGGGAAGAGAGAGACAGTAAACTGTCTATTGAAAACCAGGAAATAAACGGAGCTCAAGATACTCCCAGAAGGGCAGGCCTGACCAAGAGCAGGGATGTGCCTATGGGGAAGCTGCTGTCACAGACCCCCACCCCAGACTAGGAGGAAGGCTTCCCAGCAAGGGAGAGATGCATTACTCTAGTGAAGACACATACCTGCAAGAATTCAGCATTGCAGAGCTGTCTTGCATTTAGTACTAGAGAAGGCTGTTGGCTTGTTATATTGAATCCAGTAGTGCTGCTCCAGTAAATGTGCACATATTTTGCATATGTACATACACACACACACACGCACACACATAATATATTTTGTTTTATTATGTGTATTTTGAAATACGTAGTTTAGGAATTGCAATAATAAACACAGAATTGCAATATGTTTGACAAATTAATGGACTACATTTATGAAAGAAGCGTAAAGCTGTCGAGTGCTTAGCATTTTGAAAAATAACTTTGTATGACATTAGTTTTTCCCTTAAAATAGGTACAGCAAAAGAACCAGAGGCAAGGAATAGTTAATTTGGGTTGAAATTTATCTCTATTCATACAAATAAATTCTTTACAAGTAGCAATATAATGGAAAACGCTCATTTGTGTAAAACCGCTGTATAAACGCAGTGTGCAGAACCAGCCCTCGGTGTGTGCATTTTCCCCCGTGTCGATCTGTGCTGGAGTTGGTATCTTGGTGACAGAGGCCAGAGGTGAAGGCTGATACCAGAACACAGTCTCTCTCTGATTGGGTTTCTCATCCACATTTGCTTTTCAGCGGAAGTTATGCAGAATATTCTGTGGAACTGATACAGACTGATACTTTTTCAGGGTAATCTATGTAGTCTTGATTTATCAAATCCAGAAATTTGGGGAGGATGTGGCATCTACAATTATCATGTTAATCAGGACCTAGCTGTTCATATTCACTGGCTAAAAATGGCTTTTGAAAAAAATATTTTATTTATTTATTTGACAGAGATCACAAGTAGGCGGGGGGGGGGGGAGTAGGCTCCCCGCCGAGGAGAGAGCCCAATGTGAGGCTCCATCCCAGAACCCTGGGATCATGACCTGAGCCAAAGGCAGAGGCCTTAACCTACTGAGCAACCTAGGTGCCCCTAAAAATGGCTTTTTTTTTTTTAATGGTGCAGGGGCGCCTGGGTGGCTCAGTGGGTTAAGCCCTCTGCCTTCAGCTCAGGTCATGATCCCAGGGTCCTGGAATCGAGCCCTACATCGGGCTCTCTGCTCAGCAGGGAGCCTGCTTCCTCCTCTCTCTCTGCCTGCCTCTGCCTACTTGTGATCTCTCTCTCTGTCAAATAAATAAATAAAATCTTTTTTAAAAATGTTTAAAACTGTGCATTTCAAATCTGACATTCCTCTAACAAATACCTTAGAAAATCTGATACTTAATGTTCAGCTTGTTGTAGAATTACATTAAAACAGAAATGTGCACAGTTTATAATTTGGATTTAGATACATTTGGATGCAAATGGATACATCTGGATACATTTTTCTGAAACTCAGTGTGACTCCGAGTGAGAGGTGGGAAGCCCTCTACACTCAAGGTGCTACCCTCCTGCCTCCCCTCCAGCCTCCAGCTGCCTCCCTGCAAACATAGCTGCCCTTCAGACTTCTGCTCCTACTGCAGACATTTGTCCCCTTTTGAAGTTATACAAATGCAATCAAGTTGTCTGAGTTATTTCACTCAACATTGCGTTTGTGGAGTTGCATCGCACTTTGTGCCTCATTATGCCTTCAGTCTTTTCCGTTGCGGCATTGAGTTCTGTGGTATGAATACAATGCAGGTTAGTTATGCTCCTGATGAGTACAGGTTGTTTCCCATGAGAAGATACTTCAGATGTGGTGGTTATAAGGTTGCAGGTGGCTTTATTGTTGCTGTTGAACACATGTATGCCTATCTGCCTAGCTGACTTAGAGGTGGAAGAGATGTCCTGTTTGTAGAGTGTGTATGTTCAGTTATATTCAGCTACAGTTGGTAGGACTCATCAGTTTTTGAAAGGAGCCAAATCAATTCATATTCACAACATTCGTGTCTGAGAGTTCTGGTTGTTCCGTGTGCTTGTCAACTTTAATACTAGTGCTCTTTTTTCTTTGTTTCATTTTCAACACAATTGTAGGTATACAAAACTATACATTTTCTACATTTTCTTAGTTCTCAAGCTTTCTTTTTAAGTAAGAATGTACACAAAACTCACATTTACTTAATCAGTCAATAATCTACTTTAAAAACTTGCATTGTTGGCATATGCCTATATATCTATATGTGGTCCTAAAAATTAAAAAGTACAAAATTATATCTAATGTCATAGAGTGCACACTCAGAAAAATCTCATTGTACTTCTTCCCACCTTCTTGTATTTCATCAGACAAGGAAAAATCTTGACATTGATGGTTTCGAGAAAGTGTTCATGGACTGATTCACAGTAATCTTTGAGAAGACAGCTAGGGACTCATGGAATTAAACAAAGGACCTGTGATCAAGGGATGTCAGTTTTGCTGACCTCAGCTTCTGTTCATGTGTTTGTTTTAATCTGCCTGTGGTGCATGAGGACGTCTTTCTGTGTTTGAGAACAGGGTCGTTCCTGAGGGCTCATCAGAACCATAACCTAAGCTTCAAGGTGCACCTGGACTTTTACATTCTTAACTGACTCTTATGTCCATTGAATTTTCCTTTTCTTTTTTTTGAGAGTAAAAATATATGTATTTTTTTTCTTTAAGCTTTTTTTATTTAAACATATAATGTAACCGCACCACCCTCTCCCAACCCCTCTCCCCCCCACCCCCCTCAGTTTGTTTTATGACATTAAGAGTATCTTTTGGTTTGTCTCCCTCCCGATCCCATCTTGTTTCATTTTTTCTTTTCCTACCACCTTAACCCCCACCCCCGTTGCATCTCCACTTCCTCATATCAGGGAGATCATGTGATAGCTGTCTTTCTCCAGTTGACTTCATTTCGCTAAGCATAATACGCTCTAGTTCCATCCATGTCGTCGCAAATGGTAAGATTTCATTTCCTTTGATGGCTGCATAGTATTCCATTGTATATATATACCACTCCTTCTTTATCCATTCATCTGTTGATGGACATCTAGGTTCTTTCCATAACTTGGCTATTGTGGACATTGCTGCTATAAACATTCGGGTACACGTGCCCCTTCGGATCACTACGTTTGTATCTTTAGGGTAAATACCCACTAGGGCAATTGGTGGATCATAAGGTAGCTCTATTTTCAATTTTTTGAGGAACCTCCATGCTGTTATCCAGAGTGGTTGCACCAGCTTTCATTCCCACCAACAGTGTAGGAGGGTTCCCCTTTCTCCACATCCTCGCCAGCACCTGTCATTTCCTGACTTGTTAACTTTAGCCATTCTGACTGGTGTGAGGTGGTCTCTCATTGTGGTTTTGATTTGTATTTCCCTGATGCCCAGTGATGTGGAGCACTTTTTCATGTGTCTGTTGGCCACCTGGATGTCTTCATTGCAGAAATGTCTGTTCATGTCCTCTGCCCATTTTTTGATTGGATTATTTGTTCTTTGGGTGTTGAGTTTGCTAAGCTCCTTATAGATTTTGGATACTAGCCCTTTATCTGATATGTCATTTGCAAATATCTTCTCCTGTTCTGTCAGTTGTCTTTGGGTTTTGTTAACTGTTTCCTTTGCTGTGCAAAAGATTTTGATCCTGATGAAGTCCCAATAGTTCATTTTTGCCCTTGCTCCCCTTGCCTTTGGCAATGTTCCTTGGAAGAAGTTGCTGCGGCTAAGGTCAAAGAGGTTGCTGCTGCCTGTGTTCTCCTCAAGGATTTGGATGGATTCCTTTCTCACATTGTTGTCCTTCATCCATTTTGAGTCTGCTTTTGTGTGTGGTGTAAGGAAATGGTCCAATTTCTTTTTTCTGCATGTGGCTGTCCAATTTTCCCAACACCATTTGTTGAAGAGGCTGTCTTTTTTCCATTGGACATTCTTTCCTGCTTTGTTGAAGATTAGTTGACCATAGAGTTGAGGGTCTATTTCTGGGCTCTCTATTCTGTTCCATTGATCTATGTGTCTGTTTTTGTGCCAGTACCATACTGTCTTGATGATGACAGCTTTGTAATAGAGCTTGAAGTCTGGAATTGTGATGCCACCAAGTTTGGCTTTCTTTTTCAATATTCCTTTGGCTATTCGAGGTCTTTTCTGGTTCCATATAAATTTTAGGATTATTTGTTCCATTTCTTTGAAAAAATTGGAAGGGATTTTGATAGGCATTGCATTAAAAGTGTAGATAGCTTTAGGTAGCATAGACATTTTCACAATATATATTCTTCCAATCCATGAGCTTGGAACATTTTTCTATTTCTTTGTGTCTTCCTCAATTTCTTTCAAGAGCACTTTATAGTTCTCTGAGTATAGATTCTTTACCTCTTTGGTTAGGTTATTCCTAGGTATCTTATGGTTTTGGGTGTAATTGTAAATGGGATTGACTCCTTAATTTCTCTTTCTTCTGTCTTGTTGTTGGTGTAAAGAAATGCAACCGATTTCTGTGCATTGATTTTATATCCTGACACTTTACTGAATTCCTGTACAAGCTCTAGCAGTTTTGGAGTGGAGCCTTTTGGGTTTTCCACATATAGTATCATATCATCTGGAAAGAATGATAGTTTGACTTCTTCTTTGCCGATTTGGATGCCTTTAATTTCTTTTTGTTGTCTGATTGCTGAGGCTAGGACTTCTAGTATTATGTTGAATAGTAGTGGTGATAATGGACATCCCTGTCGTGTTCCTGACCTTAATGGAAAAGCTCTTAGTTTTTCTCCATTGAGAATGATACTTGCAGTGGGTTTTTCATAGATGGCTTTGATAATATTGAGGTATGTGCCTTCTATCCCTACACTTTGAAGAGTTTTGATTAGGAAGGGATGTTGCACTTTGTCAAATGCTTTTTCAGCATCTATTGAGAGTATCATATGGTTCTTGTTCTTTCTTTTGTTAATGTATTGTATCACATTGACTGATTTGCAGATATTGAACCAACCCTGCTGCCCTGGAATAAATCCCATTTGGTCGTGGTGAATAATCCTTTTAATGTACTGTTGGATCCTATTGGCTAGTATTTTGGTGAGAATTTTTGCATCTGTGTTCATCAAGGATATTGGTCTGTAATTCTCTTTTTTGATGGGATCCTTGTCTGGTTTGGGGATCAAGGTGATGCTGGACTCATAAAATGAGTTTGGAAGTTTTCCTTCCATTTATATGTTTTGGAACAGTTTCAGGAGAATAGGAATTAATTCTTCTTTAAATGGTTGGTAGAATCCCCTTGGGAAGCCATCTGGCCCTGGGCTTTTGTTTGTTTGGAGATTTTTGATGACTCTTTCAATCTCCTTACTGGTTATGGGCCTATTCAGGTTTTCTGTTTCTCCCTGTTTCAGTTTTGGCAGTTTATATGTCTCTAGGAAAGCATACATTTCTTCCAGATTGTCAAATTTGTTGGCATAGAATTGCTCATAATATGTTCTTATGATTGTTTGTATTTCTTTGGTGTTGGTTGTGATCTCTCCTCTTTCATTCATGATTTTATTTATTTGGGTCCTTTCTCTTTTCTTTTGGATAAGTCTGGCCAGGGGTTTATCAATCTTATTAATTCTTTCAAAGAACCAGCTCCTAGTTTCATTGATTTGTTCTATTGTTTTTTTGGTTTCTATTTCATTGATTTCTGCTTTGATCTTTATTATTTCTCTTCTCCTGCTGGGTTTAGGCTTTCTTTGTTGTTCTTTCTCGAGCTCCTTTAGGTGTAGGGTTAGGTTGTGTATTTGAGACCTTTCCTGTTTCTTGAGATAGGCTTGTATCGCTATATATTTTCCTCTCAGGACTGCCTTTGCTGTGTCCCACAGATTTTGGACCGTTGTGTTTTCATTATCATTTGTTTCCATGGTTTTTTTCAATTCTTCTTTAATTTCCTGGTTGACCCATTCATTTTTTAGAAGGATGCTGTTGAGTCTCCATGTATTTGTGCTCTTTCCACATTTCCTCTTGTGATTGAGTTCTAGCTTCAGAGCATTGTGGTCTGAAAATATGCAGGGAATGATCCCAATCTTTTGATACCGGTTGAGACCTGATTTATGACACAGAATGTGATCTATTCTGGAGAATGTTCCATGGGCACTAGAGAAGAATGTGTATTCTGTTGCTTTGGGATGGAATGTTCTGAATATATCTGTGAAATCCATCTGGTCCAGTGTGTTATTTAAGGCCTTTATTTCCTTGTTGATCTTTTGCTTGGATGATCTGTCCATTTCAGTGAGGGGTGTGTTAAAGTCTCCTGCTATTATTGTATTCTTGTCAATGTGTTTCTTTGATTTTGTTATTAATTGGTTTATATAGTTGGCTGCTCCCATGTTAGGGGCATAGATATTTAAAATTGTTAGATCTTCTTGTTGGAGAGACCCTTTGAGTATGATATAGTGTCCTTCCTCATCTCTTATTATAGTCTTTGGCTTAAAATCTAATTGATCTGATATAAGGATTGCCACCCCAGCTTTCTTCTGAAGTCCATTAGCATGGTAAATTGTTTTCCACCCCCTCACTTTCAATCTGGAGGTGTTTTCAGGTCTAAAATGAGTTTCTTGTAGGCAGCATATGGGTGGGTTTTGTTTTTTTATCCATTCTGAAACCCTGTGTCTTTTGATTGGGGCATTTAACCCATTTACGTTCAGGGTAACTATTGAGAGATATGAATTTAGTGCCATTGTATTGCCTGTAAGGTTATTGTTACTGTATATTGTCTCTGTTCCTTTTTGATAATACTTTTAGGGTCTCTCTTTGCTTAGAGGACCCCTTTCAATATTTCCTGTAGAGCTGGTTTGGTGTTTACAAACTCTTTCAGTTTTTGTTTGTCCTGGAAGCTTTTAATCTCTCCTTCTATTTTCAATGATAACCTAGCGGGATAAAGTGTTCTTGGCTGCATGTTTTTCTCATTTAGTGCTCTGAATATACCATGCCAGTTCCTTCTGGCCTGCCAGGTCTCTGTGGATAAGTCTGCTGCCAATCTAATATTTTTACCATTGTATGTTACAGACTTCTTGTCCCATGCTGCTTTCAGGATTTTCTCTTTGTCGCTAAGACTTGTACATTTTACTATTAGATGACAGGGTGTGGACCTATTCCTATTGATTTTGAGGGGTGTTCTCTGCACCTCCTGGATTTTGATGCTTGTTCTCTTTGCTATATTGGGGAAATTCTCTACAATAATTCTCTCCAATATACCTTCTGCTCCTTTCTCTCTTTCTTCTTCTGGAATCCCAATTATTCTAATGTTGTTTCGTCTTACGGTATCACTTATCTCTCGAATTGTCCCCTCGTGGTCCAGTAGTTGTTTGTCTCTCTTTTGCTCAGTTTCTTTATTCTCTGTCATTTGGTCTTCTATATCACTAATTCTTTCTTCTGCCTCATTTATCCTAGCAGTAAGAGCCTCCATTTTTGATTGTACCTCATTAATAGCTTTTTTATTTCAACTTGATTAGATTTTAGTTCTTTTATTTCTCCAGAAAGGGCTTTTATTTCTCCCGACAGGGTTTCTCTAATATCTTCCATGCCTTTTTCGAGCCCCGCTAGAACCTTGAGAATCGTCGTCCTGAATTCCAAATCTGACATATTACCAATGTCTGTATTGATTAGTTCCCTAGCATTCAGTACTGACTCCTGTACTTTTTTTTGTGGTGAGTTTTTCTGCCTTGTCATTTTGTCCAGATAAGAATCCGCTGTTCTCCTTGTTAAGTGAACTTGGTCTTGGCTGGGTTTCTTGTTGATCTTCTGGGGGAGGGGCCTGTTGTAGTGATTCTCAAGTGTCTCTTCCCCAGGCGGAATTGCACCACCCTTACCAGGGGCCGGGCTAAGTAATCCTCTCAGGTTCGCTTTCAGGAACTTTTGTTCCCTGAATGCTGTCCGTAGAGTTCCGGAGGACAGGAATGTAAATGGCGGCCACCCAATCTCCGGCTCGGAGGAGCCGAGAGCTAGGGGCCCAGTCTTCAGTGCGCCTTCAGAGAAAAGTGTTTAATCACTCCCGTCTCCCCAGCCTCCAGCCGCGCTTGGAGAAAATAGTGTGTAATCAGTCCTGTCTCACTAGCTTCTGGCTGTGCCCCGAGGTCACCCAGTCTGTGACCAAGCGTCTCTGTCTCTGGCAGAGTCCCATCTGGAGTCTCCAAACCCTGTAGATCCCTGAGCTCTCCCAGGTCAGAGTCTCCCCGGATCTTGTGGGGACTACTCGCACCGAGCACCGGCCCGTGTCACAGACCACGGCTCTAGGAAACCCCAAGTTGGGAGCTCACTCCTCGGCTCTGTCTCCGCAGCCGGCTTCCCCGCTCTGATACCTGTGAGCTCTGCGACACTCAGACACCCCGATCCTTCTGTGACCCTGTGGGACCTGAGTCCACGTTGTCCCCGTGAGGTCTTCACCCCAGTTTAGCCTCTGGAGCGATGTCCCTCCGTGGAGCAGACTTTTAAAAGTCCTGATTTTGTGCTCCATTGTTCCGCCGCTTGCCGGGAGCTGGCACCTCCCCCCGGGGTCTATCTTCCCATCGTGTTGGATTCACTTCTCTGCTGGTCTTACCTTTTAGAAAGTGGTCGATTTTCTGTTTCTAGAATTGTTGTTCTTCTTCTCTTCTATCTCCTTTTGGATTCATAGGTGTTCGGAATGGTTTGATGGGCTATCTAGCTGATTTCCTGCTGCCTGATGTGGTCCCAGCCTGCTACTTCTCCACCATCTTGACTCCTCCCTCCGAATTTTCCTTTTCTTGATCTCTCACCATATGAATGGCTCAGAGGCAAGAGAAAAATAAAAAAGTTTCAGTTTTGGCAAAAAATACTGAGTTTGATCCTGAAGTTCACAATGTGGATTATTTGCATTTTAATCACAAATTCTGCATATGACTTTATGAAATATAATTATTATTTTTTCCTTATTTGTTTTTAATCAACTTTAATTTTAAACATTAGAAGAATCTGAAAAATAGAGCATCTTAATAAGGTTATCATACAATATTTCTCCCCATGGCAATATACATATGTGGAAGTTTTATACTTTGAGGCATTTATTTTTATATTATGAGTAGAATTATATATTTTCTCCAGAGGCCTTAGGGCAGAAATTTCCTAATGCACTAACTGAGAACATTAGATTTGGACCCAATAAAGGCTTTAGACTTGGAAACATATTAAGCTAAGACCAGCAGTAAAAGCAGTGTGGTAGTGCAGTTGGGGCTGTCTGCTCCTGGTACTGGAAAAATGCAGATTACTTGAGATAGGTCTGATGGTAAAAAGGTGCAGGTTACCACTGACATAGAGGTTTATAGGTATATTATAAATTTTTTTTTCTTTTGAAGCTCAAGATCTATGGCATATAAGAAAAGAGTATTTGTCATTAATTTTCTCCTTCTGAACTCCCATAACAACATAGTATATAATTATATTCTATAAAATCTTAAAATATTTGATGTGTTGTTACTCTTCTCTCTAACAAGAGACTTGGGAATCTTCACAAAGTGATTATTTATCAATTAATTTAGCAACCTCAACAGCAAGCACAATGTTAAGTATGTAGTCGATGCTTGAGGAATGTTTTTTGTCTATACAGGTCCGTGTCTCATCAGAGCTATCAAGTTACATTGCAAAACACTCATACATGAACACTCCCCCTGACTGAATGATCCATTCCCTGAGTGCTTATGAGAATGCTTATTTGAAAGAATAAAGCTCAGTATCAAACAAATGTTAGTAGTTTAAATGAATTCATGAAAGCAGAAGAGAATTTCTATCTCTGAATATTCTGTTTGTGATTTCAAACCAGAGCTAAAGAAATTTAGAAGACATAGTTATACATGTGTAGGGGTGGAGAATTTTTCTCTTCTTTCCTTTTAGGTCCTTTGGCTGGCCTAATAACTGAATTGACATAAAACAGATAACAGGAGAAAAACAAATCTGATTACTGACACACGAGAGCCCCATAAGGACACGAGGCTCACAGGCAATCAAGAAGTCCAGGTGATGGGCCAGCCTGAGCTAAGGAAAAGGGTGGGGGCTTCAAAGAGTGGAAGGCAAACCATGGAAAGATGAAAAGAGCAAGTATGTATAAATAGATAGATAGATAGATAGATAGATATGGGCGCCTGGGTGGCTCAGTTGGTTGGGTGACTGCCTTTGGCTCAGGTCATAATCCTGGAGTCCCGGGATCAAGTCCCACACCATGTCCTAGTTCCAAGGGGAGTCTGCTTCTCCCTCTGACCTTCTCCCCTCTCATGCTCTCTCTCACTGTCTCTCTCTCAGAGAAATAAATAAAATCTTTTAAAAAATAGATAGATAGATAGATAGATAGATAGATAGATAGATAGATGATAGATAGATATGGCCAGGCCTTAAACCTTTCTGATACAGAAATTATCTCTGGCATAGCATCTTTGTGGTATAGGCCCCCTTGTCTAAATTATTGTAGGCAGTGAAGGGAGAGTCTGCTGGGCTGTGATTGCCTTCAGCTCAGAATAATCCAAATGCTAAAGTGACATCTTTTGGGAGGGGGACTTCTTCTGAACCCCTTCAGAGGTGTATTGGAGTAATTTGGTAAACTTTCAGCAGGGTTTCAAAGTAAGGGCTGAAAAGAGGGATTATTTGGAAATGGAAGAACTTTGGCTACCTCCTAGTCCCTGAAAGAGAGCTAGCAGGGCCTCCTTCTGGATGTGACCCTGGAAGGTGCACAGAAAAGTCAGAGAGGGCAGGTGAGGAAGCAGAATGCACTGGTGTCCTGGACTGCAACCCCTGTCTGACCCAGTGGATCCTTCCACTCCTGGAAAGTTCTTTGTCTTTCAAAGACCTAAACCTATAAATCCAGCTGGATAGCAGGTTGATAGAGTTATCTTCACTTTTCAAATACTCTACCAAGTTCCTTCACTGCTATCTGACAAAACTTCAATCACTGATAACGTATCGAGAGCCAGCCTCCTTATTTCATATAACTGATCAAATGCATTCTAGAAGACTGAAGAGTGTATTTTAGACTTTTGCTTCCCCACTTCATGTTTTAAGCCCTAATTCAAGGATAGCTATTATTGATTTTCATCTCTTAAGAGATCATCGCTGCTTGTTCCCTCTCCTGGATTGTCCTTCTTGTTTGGTATAATCCAAGTGATTTCTCTACAATTTTTTCCCAGAATATTTATAACATTTTCCTCCTTGCTTGTCATTTGTATCCCAAATACAGAATGTTAATGGCAGTGGAGACTGACCACGCTTCCTCTCTAAACATAATCCAATGTGTTTCCCAGTGTTAGTCAGGAAAGGCAAAGTTTGTTTTGTTCTAGTTTTTTCTTCATCAAAGTGTCTCTAACCCTGAACTTCAAATGAAATGCAAAACATGCTAGTCATACAGTGGTAGTCATTTTTCTTTTGTGTGTGTATCTGTGTGTGTTGAAAGATGTATGTATTTACTTGAGAGAGAACATACAAGCAGGGGGAGGGGCAGAGGGAGAGAGAGAATCTCAAGCAGACTCTGCCACACTGAGCATAGAATCCGACATAGGGCTCTCAGGATCAATAATCGGAGCTGAAACCAAGAGTCAGAAGCTTAACCAACTGAGGCACCCAGGTGCCTCTCCTTTGTGCTTTTTAATGAAAATATTTATTTCCATTGAAAAGAGTTTACAGTTTATTAAAATATGAAACATAATGATATAAGCTAAGCTTACCACAAAAGAAACTTATTAAGATATAATACGTACTCGTTTATAAATATGGCATACATATTTCTCATAACTGTTCATTTTTGCTCATGTGGGCTGGTCCCATGCAGTTGGCTGGGCTTGAATACAGCAAAAGGCTGGTCCTCCCAAGAGTGAGGGAACTTCCTCCCACTTGAGGCGGTGCAGCAGGAGTGGTCCCTGGACTTCTGGGATGATCAGCCTTTGGTTCTATGGTGGCTGTTTTAAAGCCACTCCAGTTTAGGGGCGATAGGTTATACAGCTACAGATCGTGAACACAAATGCTTTTGAGACCCAATGTTTTGTTGTATAGTTAACAGAAGCATGGGCCCTGGTAATCGCAGAAAGCTCCGTGTTTACTAACTTGAGCAGGAAGAACCTCTTTCATAACTGACTAAATGGATTATCTTTTGAATATTACAGTTTTGTGACCAAATTTCATGCTATTCTTTAATCACATCACCAAACACTTATTATGTCTTTCCATGTTCCTGTCAATCCTTTACTGCCACAATTGCCTCGTTCTGAGTTCTAAATTACATATATTTTAGTGTGATCAGGTGACTCCTTGCAGATGATTAATGATAAGACAAGAACTGAGGCTGTTATCCATCCAGAATGATTAAAGCCAGAGCCTCATCATTTCCATACATTTTGCAAAAAAGATGTATGCAAGTATTGGGTATACGCATTTTCTAAGAGTAAGATCCATGGGTCTCCTCAGGTTCTCTCAAATATTAAGGACCTAAGAACACCTAAGAAAACTAAGAAATGAGAGCATGGAAGATTTCACAAAGTCTATGAGAGAACTGTGATACAAAACAGGGAAGTGATTTATGAGAAGCAAACCAAAGGTCTGCATATTGAATGTTATAGATTGAGTTATCCCTACATTCCATGAGTGTACATTTGATGCCGAGCATGTATAGTATGCCGGAAAATTGAGATACACCTGGTATTGTAAACCAGACCCTAACACTCAGTCCTACGCTCAGCCTTCTCATCTTCATGGTCCCACCACAGATCTCACTTTGTACTTGGTTACACATGCTCGTATACCAGTTGCTGTAAACTCATATAGGAGTGGGTAGGAAGTGCTGGAAGGGAATTCCAGGACATAGTGGCCATGCCCACTCAGAGGATGCCCGTAAGCCATCATATGCAAGAAGGAGGGTGGTCGTCCTGGCAGAGAAGATAGGGAGCACAGGTGATGGAGAGTGTGTTAGAGAACCTACATCAGAGGCTGAGTGCGATGTGGGAACAGCATGGGTGGAGGGGCAGCTGTGAATGACATGGAGGTAATAGAGGAAACAGATCTAAGGGTCTATGTGTTTGTTAGTGTTAATTTGCTCATATTCAGTTCCCAATAGAACAAGAAGAAAAGCTAAAAATCCCCAACTTCTAATGGAAAGATGGAATTGTCATATTTTTTTTTTTAAATTAACAACAGATCATTCACTTGAAAACACACAAACTGTACTTTTTATTTTGATGGTAAGGTATTTGATTGATTTATTATAATTTTAAAAGGAATTCACCTTTTTAAAGCCACATAATCATAATATGACTTGTTTTGTCAAAATTGTATTTTATAAACTTATCAGTTAGTAAATAACTTGTCCACACTTGAATTTTACAAAACATGAAAGTGGTTGCCCCTGAAAATATGGTTCTAGGAAACCTTAAACCTGAGATCAGTGGGAAATGCTCTTAAACTACAAAGTTGTAATAATTCAGACTAAAGTACTCCCGAGAGACTCAAGGTTTGAAACGCCTTTTTAGGAATGGTTAAGTGAGGCTTCAGATCTTAAATATATGACTTTATTTATAATCACAAAGAAGTAATTGTTGTTTATTATATTTGTTTTAAATTTTGTTCCTGACATAGGAAAATAAATCACCAGTAACCTCATTTTTACCACTGACGAATCTAATTACTACATAATATTTACATTCTCATTGCTTCATTAATTACATACAAAGCCTATATTTTAAAACTTCTGAGAGCTTAATTTGCACTTAAATCACAACACTTCTATTTATCTTACTCAATTTAGTTTCAGATCTTTAAATATTGAAAATGTTACAATGTGGCAGGATAGCTCACTACACTGAGGAAATTACATTCCTAGTCTCTTCCTCTTCACAGCTTTTGTGCCTGCACAGGTTGGTTATGAAGTATCTTTCCTTTGTTGCAACAAGAGTCGGGGATGAATGAGGACAGGGATACAGAGTGTGTCGATGACTATTTTAAGATCTACTGTACATAATGCTGCAGTAAACATGGGGGTGCACGTATCTTTTTGAACTGGTGTTTTCATTTTCTTTGGGTAAATACCCAGTAGTGAAATTCCTGGATCATAGGGTAGTTCTGTTTTTAATTTTTTGCAGAACCTCCATACAGTTCTCCCCTGTGGCTGCACCAGTTTGCATTCCCAACAACCATGTACCAGGACTTCTGTTACTGCTATTTTCCTCTATCTTGTCAGCAGTTTGACTGTGATGTATCTCAGTGTGCTTTTCCCTGCGTTTATGCTACTTGGAGATTGCTGAGCTTCATCATCCTTGGAAAATTCATACACATTGTCTCATATGATTCGTCTTCTGCCTACTCACTATCTTTATTCCTTCTGATAATTAGAACTTTGTTTTACATTTTGATATTGTTCCTTACATCTCAGACATAATTTTCATTTTTATTTTAACATTTTATTGTCCCTATATAAGGTGTGATTCTTTTAAGAAACATAGGGAGCCCTCCCCCTTTTAAAATCTGTTATTATTTTTCTTTTTAATCATTTATGTACTTTACTTTCTACCTTTACCACAAACTCCTTAATTTTGAGTTTTTATCTCTCCTTGATCTCTCCCTGACTTTGAAAGTTTGTTTTACTTACTAGGTTTTGTGCTTAAATGAATGGATAAAGAAGATGTGGTCCATATATACAATGTAGTATTACTCAGCCATCAGAAAGGATGAATACTCACCATTTGCATCGACCTGGATGGCATTGGAGGAGATTATGCTGAGTGAAGTAAGTCAAACAGAGAAAGTTAGTTATCATATGTTATATGTCCACTTTCTTGTGGAACATAAGGAACAGCATGAAGGACATTAGGAGAAGGAGGGGAAAAATGAAGGGGAAGGAATCAAAGGGGAGATGGCCATGAGAGACTGTGGACTCTGAGAAATAAACTGAAGGTTTCACAGGTGGGGGGTGAAAAGATGGGGTAACAGGGTGAGGGGTATATTAAGGAGGACATGTGTTGTGATGAGCACTGTGTGTTACACACAACAGATGAATTGTTGACTTACTGAACATAATAAAAAGACATGTCTTATTTTATAGCAAGACAATTTTATAACTAAGTAGATAAATGACTGAATAACCCATTTGATTTTATATAAAGTGATTTTTTTTATGTGAAGTGACTACAAAAGTTATGTACAAGTACACTGTTGATCTCTATTCTCCAAAAAATGTATGTGCATTTGTTAGTATAGGAGAAATGGGATCAGTGTCGAACCTCCCCCTTATTCTTTTCTTTTATCTCCAAAGAATTTCTTACTTTATCCTTATAGATAACTCTCTTCTCACCAAAACAATGGCCATTGACTGAAATCTGTAGATTTTTAAAAAAAAATATTTATTTATTTATCTGAGAGAGAGTGAGAGCACGAGAGGGGAGAAGGTCAGAGGGAGAAACAGACTCCCCATGGAGCTGGGAGCCTGATGCGGGACTCGATCCCGGGAATCCGGGACCAGGACCTGAGCCGAAGGCAGTCGCCTAACCAACTGAGCCATCCAGGCGCCCCTGAAATCTGTAGATGTTAACAGTGAGGGTACTGAGGCAGAAAGACCAGGATTGGTGTAGTACCTTCCTGTTCCTGCTGTGGTAAGTCACCACAAACTCAGTGGCTTGACAGGACACACTAGTTTTTAAGAGGGGGGAGGGGCAGGGCCAGAGGCAAAGGGAGGATCTGAAGCTGACTCCCAGCTCCACAAGGAGCCCAACACGTGGCTCCACCTCCTGACCCTGAGATCGTGACCACAGCTGAAAAAGAGTCGGATGATTTACCAACTGAGCCCCACACATTTTTTTTTCTAATCTTAAATTCTACAGACCAGAAATCTGACGTGGATCTCACTGGGCTAAAGTTAAGTGTGACAGAGCCCATTTCTGGGGGGTCTCCAAGAGACCATCTTTACTTGCCTATTCCAGCTTCTAGACCACATCAGTCTTTGGAGTGTGCCCTCATCCTCCATCTTCAAAGCCTTCAGGAGAAGGTTGGGTCCTTCCCACATAGCACCATTCTTCTGCTTCTTTCTTTTCAGGATCACCCCAATAGTCCAGGATAATCTCCCCATTTTAAGATCAACTGATTGGCAGCCTTCATTCCACTGACAATCCCTTTTGCCGTGTCATCTCACATATACAGAGGTCCCAGGGATGAGGAAGCAGACATCTTTGGGGGGTGATTATTCATTCTCCTTACTGGTCATATCCTGACTTTAGTCTTCAAGATTTCAGTCTTGGATCGCATCCTGGCTGCATCTCTTAGAATTTGTCTACCAGATTGTATCTTTAAAAGCTTCCATTTCCTCATCTGTAAAATTGCCTATTTGTTGTCAGGAAGTAACAGGGAAATAAATGTGAATGTCAAGTAAAGAACTTAACAAATAAGAAATACTCAATATATGTTAGTTCTACTATTATTGGTAATGAACATCATTAGAGGATGAAGACACAAGGAAAATATCCTTAACTTCCTGCTAGAGG
Source organism: Taxidea taxus jeffersonii (assembly GCA_003697995.1). Lineage (NCBI taxonomy): Eukaryota > Metazoa > Chordata > Mammalia > Carnivora > Mustelidae > Taxidea > Taxidea taxus. Next base: position 27,150 of record RCUC01144762.1, on the reverse strand, counting down.
CTGGAGGGGCTAGTATGGAGATGGGTGAGCTCATGAAACCTGGGAGGGTGGTTTCTGGCCAGGTGCTACTCCATATCCAAAGCAGTCACGTGAAGAGCATTGATGATGCCACCTCAGACCATCCTACTGCCTTGCTCTGGTGGCTGGAATTAGCCACTCCGCCCAAAATGATAGCTGCCATGGGCAAGAAGAAAATCGCCAAGAGGTCAAAAATCAAGTCTTTGTGAAAGTTTGTAACTATGATCCCCTCATGCCCAAAAAGTACTCTGTGGATATCCATTTGGGCAAAACTGTGGTTAACAAGGATGTCTAGAGAGCCTGCACCGAAATGCAAGGACCAATGAGGGGCCAAGGTCAAGTTTGAGGAGAGATACAAGACCAGCTCCAACAAGTGGTTGTTCCAGAAGCTGCAGGTTTGCTCTCTTTTGTTGCAGTTATTAAAAATACAGGAAAAAAAAAAAAAAAAGGAAAGAAAGAAAGAAAAAAAAAGAAAAACATCCATAGAATATACATGTTTTTATCTATTCCCTCCTGAATTTTTATAATCTGCTAATTAGTTATAAATAGTGTAAAGGTGCTTAGAAAATGCTTCAATATAATTTGAAGGAGCATGTCATTAACATCGTTTTTGCAGTTTGGTACTATAGACAAAATTGATAGTCACAACAACATGAGATTATTTAATAGTAGTTCTGTTATTGCAGTGTCAATAGCAGGAATGCTAATCACTGTCCGCACAGACCCCGTGGACATCTCGAGAATGCCGACGCCATCTTGGCATCTGTCATGGCACCAGATGCTATTGGCATCTGTTTTCTGTGACAGTAACTGAAGGTGGCAGGAATAAAAAAATAACACAAGCTGCTCAAATATTCAAGAACATATTTGTTTTGTTGAAACACTTTTAAAAAATTATTGTAAGAGATGAGATTTATAAGAAATACACATCTTAAGAACCCGAGAAATATATTGTTCTGACTTTACCTGTGAACACATGTATTGTGTCTGATTTCTAATGATGTGCTCTCATTTAATTCTTAAGGACAATACTTTAAAGCAAAAGGAAAAGAGAAAGGAAATAACAGTTCTTTCAATTTATTTATGACCAAACTTATCCTCAGTTATGTATTTGAAACTCAGTTTCTGTAAGATATGTTTACAGAGATTAACATTGCACCTTCAATTTTTTTAAAGATTTTATTTATTTGTCAGAGTGAGAGCACAATTAGATCTCTCATTATACAAATATATTACTTTTCTCTAATATGTGAAGTATATTAAACTTCCAAACATTTGAAAAAAGTATGAGATTATTAACATCAACAGCTCAGTAATGACTAAACTAAGTCACAACCAAATAATGTTTTGAAAAATAGAACAAGTTAAGGCAATAATTTTCATATTAATATGGAGTGGGAAGAACTCTTGACTTATTGGTGAAATTCATATATTAAGGAGAGTTTCAGTGGTTACATGTGAATATCCAAAATATGAAAGCTATTATTGAGACAAGATATAGTTTAATATGAAGATACACACATGTCAAACTTAAAATTATTGTTCAAAAGACACAACAGAGTAAAAAGGAAACCACTGGAATGGAAGACATTTTTGCAAATCATGTATCTGATAAGGGTTTAATCTAGAAAATATAGAGAACTCCTAAAACTCAACAACGACAAAAAACAACCAGATTAAAACATGGGCAAAAGACTTGAACAGACATTTATCCAAAGGTGACATACAAATGGCCAACAAGTATATGAGAAGATGCTCAAAATCAGTAATCATTAGAGAAATGCAAATTAAAACCACGATATCAGCTCACACCGGATACAATGGCTATTAACAATAAAACATAAAACAACAAGGGTTGGTGAGGATGTGAAGAAATTGGAACGCTTGTGCACTGTTGATGGGAATGTAAAAGGTGCAGCTGCTATGGTGAACAGAATGATGTTTCCTAATAAAAGTTTTAAAATAGAATTAGCATATTTATTAGTCTGCTCAGGCTGCCATAACAAAATACCACAGATTGGGTGTCTTAAAGAACAGAAACTTGTTACACGAATCCGGAGCTTGGGAAACCCAAGATGGAGGGGTCAGCGGGCTTGGTGTGTGGTGAGAGCCATCTTCAGGCTTGCAGATGATGACCTTCCCAGCTGCACCTGGAAATGGCTTTTCTTCTGTGCTTATGCAGAGACAGAGAGAGAGGCTGGGAGAGTGGAAGTGGCTTCATACCTATAGACTTCTGGTTTTGCAAGATGAAGAAGTTCTGTAATGTACATAAACTTAGTACTACTCAACTGTACTGATGAGCACCTACAGAGAAAGTTCATCTTTAAGGGCTTGTTCAAGAGGAAGTGTATTTCCTCGCGCTCTAGTGCCACTCTTTTAAGGTTTCCTGCTACTGGGGCGGAGGCAGGGGAATCCAGGTCCGATTCAAAGGAACCAGCAGGAGCTGCCAAGCTCTCTGGGAAACAGACTAGCCTTCCCGGAGGTACATGCCAGAGAAGGTACCGCGAGCTGCGGCCTCCTGCGTTCAGCAGGCACTCCTGCTCAGCACCAGGAGCTCAGGCCTGCGAGACTGCCCTTGCGGTGGGCGGGGAGTCCTGGCCGCAGTTACCCCCGCGCACTCCGCGCCTCGGAGCGCTCTCCCCGCCCGCTGTGCAGGCCCTTCTGCTGCGCTGGCTGGGCGCCCTCCCAGGGGAGCCCTACTGACCCCGTGTGGCTGCGCTCGCGGGGTGCCCTCCCGGGGGGACCCCGCTAACCCCGTGAGGCTGCTCTTGCCGATCGCGCCCTCTGGGGCGGGGTCCCCGTCTGCCCGGTGTTGCTGCGGTCGCGGGGCGCGCCGTCCCGGGGAGGGGACCCCACCGACCCGGTGTGGCTGCGCTCGCGGGGCAAGCCCTCCCGGAGATCCCACTCGCTCGGCGCCCTCTCTCGGTCCGCGGGAGAAGCTTCCAGGCGCCCCGGCCACAGCCCCGTGCCCCGTCCTCCGGTGCCGGCCGCCTTCGTTTCTGCCCGGGAGGTCGCCGCGGGGACCGGGCGCGCAGAGGCTGTGGGCGCCGGGCTCCCCCCGCTCGCAGCGGCAGGCTCGGCGACTCGGGGAAGCCGGGCTTTCACACCCGGAGGCGAGATGTGCGGGTGAGCGCCGGGCCGGCTCGGACGAGGGCGCCCGGAGTCTGGCCGTGGGGCCTGTGAGGATCTGTTTCCAGAGTCCAGGTGCCACCTTCCTACCCCGAGCCCGGCTGGCACCCCGAGCCTCCGGGCAGGAACGGGGTGCCAGCTCCATTCCCGGTTGCTCGGCCGTGCCTGAGACGTAGGCGCACCGGCGTCCCACCTGGGTCCCTGTTCACCCCATGTTCGGTACCCCGACTCTGAGTCACGAGTGAAACCCGGAGACTGGCTAGGCTCGCCTGTCCTGGTCACAAGTGATAATTCCTGAAGCCCGCGGCCGCTCAGAGAGCCACACAGATCGTGGAGATGGGGTTGGGGACAGTCGGTTTTCCCCGTTCTGTGACGAAGCCCTTCCCTGATCCCAAAAGCGTTTGGAGGGAGCGCTAAGTTTGGAAGACCCGGAACCTAGCGGGAGTACAGGGTGTAGGTGCCAACGCAACAAATGACTCTGTCCCCCGACTTCTTAGGAATTGTCAGGGTAAGTCTGTTTGCTTGCAGAAAAAATTAGTTGATGTCTGTTACTGGTGTTTTCCTAAAGCCCTTTCCCGTCCTCCTCCCCTCAGTGCTCACCAGGTATCTGCTCTTTCTGGGTATATTCAGGACAAAGAGCACGCCCACTGTGGCCGTTGCTAGTTTCCAAAGTTTCTAGCGCCTTGACGCAGGCGCTCCTTGGTAAGCTCTGCTCGGCCTCTCGCAGCGCAGAGCGCTCGGAACTGGAGGCTCCAAAAGGGCCACCTGAGGTGCCCAGGGGGACGGTTCCCGCGGGGAGGAGGCGGGGTCAGGGGAGCCGCAGAGGACCGCGAGCGGCGCGCCGATCCACCCGCCCACACGCACACGGGCGCGCACGCGGCACGCACACGCGCGCACGCACCCCGCGCGTTTCCTGCGCTCGGCCGCTAGAGGGAGGGCCTCCCGGCCGCCGCGCGACGTGGAGCAAACATGGAGCTGTTCTCTGGCGAAGTGTGCGTTTTCCTTCCAGAGACTGTGGTCCCGGGCAGTCCACCCTGGTGAGGGTGCAGCGAACCAGGGCTGGGGGATGCAAGGGTTTTGGGCCCTTGACAGCCATCAGGCTTCCCTGGGCTTGGGGCTCCCGTTCTGTTAACCCCTTTTTCATTGCGCTGGACGCCGGGAGTTTCCGCGCGCCCAGAACAGAGCCAGGACCGCTAACAAGTGTGCTCCGTTCGTCATTTCTGCTTGTCCAGAAGGAGAGTTGAGGAAGGGGTCGCGGCCCTGTGGTTCCTGCTTTCTGAATTATTTTTGCATCTCCCTTTCATCTTACTTTATACTTTAAAAAATACTGTTGATGTTCTGGCAAAAAAAAAAAATGGAAAACACAGTTGGGGACATAATCAGTTTTCTTACACAAACTTTTTTTTTCATGATATTAGAGTTTTAATTTAATTCCTCGCCAATCTGAAAATAACAAAAAACCTTAGAGAATACCAGTTAAAGTAACATATGATTCTAAGAAATGCTACTTCCCTGTGCAAAGAAAGGCTCTTGGGTTCCCAATGGACATGAAAACCATCTCTGAGGAGAAGGATCGTCGGAACGCTTCTAGGAGCTTCATGTATTCATAGGACTCTGAAATAGGAAGGAAGCCTGTAGGGTTAGGGTGAGATGTTAGATTATCTGCACTGGGATTTCGGGACTGGGAAATCTAATCCCGTTCCCCTCCGTGGATCTCAGCTAACTTTGCAAAATGAGTCAGAGTGATGACTCAGAACCCAGCGAAAGAGGGAAGTGATTTCCCTGAAAACCAGGTTTGGAGCGCCTCGGTGACCCACTCGCAGGTGCGCGCGCGCAGACTGGTCATCTCGCCCTGCACGCAGCTCCGGCTCTGCTCGGTTCGGCAAGCGCTCCCACAGCAGAAGACGGCTTGCGACGACCGGCTCGGGGGAGCTGTCGGTCCGCAGCGCCCCCAGCACGGAGTGCTCCCGGAACACAGCCACTCCGGGCGCGAGCCCATGTGCGCGCTCCAGCCCGCGGGGCGGGCAGCCCCGGAGCTCTCCCCGCTAGCTCAGCTGGTGCTGACGTCCGCTCGGGCCCGTGAACGTGTCGGTCCCTGCGCAGGAGGGAGCGCACTTTGTAGCAGTTACTTTGCCTGAAGGGAGTCGCGTCTGCGCTCCTGCCCGCTCACTCCGTGGGCGCCACGTCCGCGGCCGCCTCTCCAGCGGGAGGCGCGTTGTGTATTTGCACCTCAGGAGAGGACCCGCGTGCTTCCCCAGCCCTGTGCTTTCCCGGCAGACTCAAGGACCAGAGCTGACGAGGTGCGCGCGGGATCGCCCAAGGAGCAGGGGGCTTCCTCTCCCGGATTTTGGGGAGGAGTGATTTTTCCCAGAGCTGATGAAAGCGTCCTCCCCGCCCCGGCACCTGCAACTTGTTTTGGTGTCTTCGCAGTCTTGTGTGTGAGGTTCCAACATCAAAGTTTTCCCTTCTTTCCCCGAAAAAGCTCTGGGTTCCATCCATCCGCCTCCCCCGCGCGGTGGCGGCCAGGCCTGCTCGCTGCGCGGTGAGTGGATAGCCCGGCGCTCAGTGCGGCGGCGGCGGAAACCGGAGCGATCAGCCAGAGCAGCAGAGAGGAGCTGCTGCCGGGCCCTTCGGTCACCCCTCGCCGGGAGAAAGAGCTGCATGAGAGCGCTGAGCAAAAGCCGGAACCTTCGGGGACGCGGGTGCCCGGAAACTGGAACGAATCCCCTTTTTCTCCCGTGGTAGCTAATCGAGACCAGAGCTTGGCACGAGCGCTCTGCGGGACCCAAGCTCCGGGCTGCTCGGGATCCGTGCGTCCGCTGCTGCGGAGGGAGCAAAGGGGAGGACGCCGGCGCATGCTGCTGGAGCCTGGAGGTAGGCGAGGGGGTGGGATCGGGGTTCTAACGCTCAGCGGAGATTCCAAAGGGGTGTCTGGTTTCCTCGAGCTGAAGCTTTGCGCTCTCCCTCATTTCTCACCGCGCCCTCCCCGCGTCGGATTCAGGCTTAGGAACAGCACTCTCAAGGTGGATTGCCTTCCACCGCTCATCGCCTGAATGCTTCGCTGCTTGCATTGGATGGTGGGGGTATGTCAGTTTCCCTGGGAAGTTGATAGCTTGCAGATTTTGAGAAGGTCCAACTTGATTTTGTACAGTTTCTTAAAGGATGTGTTTCCTGTGGGCAAGAATTATGGGAAAGAAATGTCAGTGTCACATACAACTGCAATCCAGCTCAGATCACCTTCATTCCCCCCCAAAAGTTTTCCCCATGCAAGTTTTCCTAATGTCCAGAGGGAGTGCATGGAGGCTTGGCTTGCTTTAGTATAGATAAACTGGGGATAGGGCTCCCCTATTTTTAAAGTGCAGTATGTCAAGGACATTGTTGCCACCCTGCCTGCCTGCCCGCCTTCCTTCCTTCTATCCTTTCTCCCTCTCTTCCTTCCTCCCTTCCCTCCCTCCCTTTCCCCTAGGCTGCCAAGTAACAAAGCCTGTGAACGTAGGGAGAACGGAACACTTTTATCATTTGCGGGAATGATGAAATACTTTGCTGTTCCCAGGCTTGCTTGAAGTTTTTATTTAAACACCTGATCATTTTTAGTAAAAAGAGGTAATTTGGGGTAAGAGTGAACTAGCATCTGGGGTGCAATTCAGCAGGGTAAGATTTTGTATATAGTGTGTATAATTGATCCCTATAGTTGCATGTTAACTAATGACAGGAATTGCATGAGATGATAGAAATGGCCCTTGATTTTTTGCCAAACAGTATTTTTGGACTGTGGGGAAATTAAAAAAAAAAAATCATTCTCAAAATTTATATATCAAGAATATGGATGCATAGAGGAAACCAGAAAGGTAAGTTAACTTGCAGAGGGTAATTTATTGAAAATCAGTGGGATTTCATATCTACATATGGTAATCAGGGAAATAAATGAACAGTTATTATTCCCAGCGTGCAGTACCTGATCTGTAGAAAGGCTGCTGTTCCATCTCATTTCTGACCTTATTTGTGGCAAGAGAACGGTGTTGGATGGGGTGAATTACTTCCTCATGCTGGTGCTGTAGATGCCAGGATGTCCTGCAGGAAGAGCTGAGGTCCAGGACCTCCCTTGGCCCCAGGGCCATCTCTGCAGGACAGGGAATCCTTCACAGGAGCTGCAACCAGTGGAATCTGGAGCTTCCTCTCTTACCTCCACTCCTCCTCCTCCTTCTCTTGCTCCTCTGCACTTGTGGTTTCCAGTCTGAACCTAATTCTCCCTGCAGTCAGCTCTGTCCCTCCTGTGTTCCTTCTCAAGGGGGACCCCTGAACTGGGGTTGCTCTGAATTGAAGTGTTAATACCCCAGCAGTAAAGGAGGTCCTGTACTCAGGAAGCCTCCTGCTAAGCCAGGTGTGCAAGGGGTGGGGGTGGGGGGGAGACAGACAGCACTACTAAGCTAGGAGCTTAGGTTGTAATGAAGGAGAATGGGGGCAGGGCAGAAGGGAAGGGATAGAACTAAGATTTGAGTTGTGTGTGTATGCCTGTGTGTAGAGGTTGGATTCTTTGCAGGAATCAGTCTTACCTTAAATCTGACCCAGCAGATTTATCTCAAAGGTCAGACTCCTTGCTTGATAAATGCTTTAGAAAGAATTGGGAATCTCAAGGAAATAAATGGCTCTCATTTGTACTTACTGACTTCCAAATAAACTCTTTAGTCTGAGGGTCTAAGACAGTTTTTGTCAAATTTTAGTGCCTAAGGATGCGTAAAAATGGAGATTTATGACCCTAGACACATGAGAAATTTGTTCAAGAGGATCCAGTTAACTGCATGTTTAACACTGTGGGTGATTCCAATTCTCTAGCTCAAGAATTACTCAGTGAAAAATACAGGCTTGGTGTTAATGAACTTGCTTTTAGGGAGGGTCTTGTGCTAATTTGAAAAATTTTCCTAGTATTTGTAATCTTCTTGAATTTTCCTTGTCTCCCAATATCCATATCATTTTTATTGTCACATCAGTCCTGTTAGGAGATGGCTATTCTCAAATATCAAACCTCTATGGTTTGTGGATTTGAAGTGATGGATGGTGGCCATTTGGGATCAAAAACAGGAGGCGCTGATGTGCCTCTGTTACTGACATGTAGGAATGCTTCAGGATAGAGATTTTATGTTTAAAAAAAAATGTAGTTGATGGTTTGGTTAAATAAACATGATTATCTCTTCCCTACCAGAGGGAGGTCATTTTTTAAAACATTAATCTTTTTATTTCATATATTTCCATATTTATATATTTGCTAATAATGCAAGTATTTCAAGTAGCTTACATGGTATTATAGAAAGTAAACTTAAGAATCCCTACAATCAATTTTTTCTATTCTGTCCATTAATAAAACTTAACCGAGGTAACATAAAAGTGAAGGAAAGGATTGATGAACTCAATGAAAAAAATGGGTAATTTCTTTTGGGTCTTATTTTGCCAGTGACATTTCCATGAAATTCTTAATTTCACCTGTTCTCTCCAACCAGAGCAATTTGGTCCTTCATTGTTGTGGTCTTTAAGAGGTGTGGTGTTCATTGACATTTCGTTACCGGGGTTCTCGATTCTATGTTTTATCATACTCTCTCTACAGTGTGGCTTGTATAGAACATGTTTTCACATTAGTAAGCATTTAGAGCTTCCTTTTATTAAAAAAATTTGCAGCACACAAGCAGGGCATCACATATGGTTAAAGGAATAGGATATTTATTCGTTTATTTTCTTAAAAAACACTATCCAATTGTAGTTACATGTTGGTTGATTACTATTTCAAATTATGAACATGTGGAAAGTTTTTGAAAGTGCTGCTTGCATGGTTTAATAACATATGACCTCTCAAGTGATTTATAGCATAGATTGATATGAATTATATGTTAATGTTTGAGTTGAGTTTTGTTTTTGTTTTTTGTTGAAACTCCGAAAGTCTCTTTGGATATTTGGTTGATGACACGGTAAGACTTGGAAAATCTGGGAAGGAAATAACAGAACTATTTCATCCTAGCAAGATAACCTCAACCTAAGAAAGGTGTGGTTTTGCTACCTATTAGCCCCAAATCACAGATGTAATGACTGATACACAGAGATTGAAATGTAGTCCAGGATTCCTGCCACATTTTAAAGACTTTCTGTAAAATGATGGCATCACTGATAGTAATCTATTTCTATGTTTAAAAATATGTGGAATTTTACTTAGAAGCTCTAGAAACTTCTTTTCCTCTTAAATAGCCCCTCTCCCCATGAGGCGAAAGAAGGAATAGCCCACATGATGGCACTATTGTGATGAATAATATTTTATGTAATTCTACCCTTGAACCATCTTTAGCTACATGTATACCAATGGAAACTTTGGACTTTTCTCTAATGATAAATATTCTGACAACATTTTCCTAGTAAACATACTATTTATTAGGTTCGAGTGTCCATTGTTGCCAAGAACAGCCTTTTAAAATATGATTTCCCAATCTCTGTCCAAGAAAACCTAGAAGCCATGACTCCTATATTTTTTCCACTCTCTTGCCCTGTGTTCTGGTGTAAATCTCTCCATAGCTACAGAAGATAAAGACAAATTCTAACACATTTCCAGTGAGGGTTTCCAGGTCTTTAGACAAAAATTCCTACAAGTTAATACTTTGCAGACCACAGTCACAGGTGTATGAGGCCAGGTCTACAACCTCTCCCCTATTGCTTACCTCCTGACTGGTGTGTTAGAGCCTCACAAAGACCTCAGTGCACACAACAAACATGGGTTGAGTATATTACTGAGATTTGGATATGGAGAATGGGACATTACCACTAATCCAGGGACTAGGAACACATCAGAAGGGGAGACCACATACTAGAGCCTGTCTTTCTTGGTTTGCTTTTGGCACAGTTTGTGAGTGGGATCACACTAGAAGGCACAGAAGTCATGGTGTCTGGTCCAGTCCGTATTGTCTTTGAGTGTGTAGGGAGGACGTTTGAGTACCTGTCTCTCACACTTCTTTTGCTGGACATTTGAAAAATGGTCTTATAGGATGACCACTATAAGTTTCATTCCTGGTATAAAGGAATTCTTCATCCTTTATTTCAGTTCTTGAAACCCTAACATAATTGTCTTCTAAGAATTTCATCTCCTTGGTTACTGATAGAGCAAATTGGCTGTGGTTGGTCAAGGACTTCATTTAAATAAAATGTCCTACAACTGATGTGAGAATACTGGGATGTCTCTGGACTAGGTCCTACAACTCCACTCCACAATAGGGTGAAATAGAAATGATGGTTTCGTTTTAAAAATGAATAAAATATTAGAAGTTATTTCTGTGATGTTAGGTGTTTTCTAACTTTCCTATAGTTTTTATTTGTGAATTACTTAAATCCCCACCTCTTCTCAGTGATGAATTTTTTTCATGAATGAAGCAAGGAAGGGAAAGGAAGCACATCTAAGATATTCAGTGAAGAGCCACGTGAAAAAAAAGGCTCTCAGAGCTATTTTCTCATATTGTTTTCCTTCTAACATGTTTCAAATAACAGTAAGATCTTACATATATTTTAAAATTCACATGTAATGTATCAGAATATATATGTATTAGAACTTATTGAACTTTATTCTAATTGCCATGTTTATCCCTTTTTCACTTTGAAGTCCTCTCCCCATGGCTACTGAGGACAGACTTTTCTGAGAAATTAAACAATCAATTATTAATTAATCTAATGGTTTGATTCAGAATTCCTTTCTAAGAAGAGTTTTAGAAGGATAACTAACAATCAAATAGGTATAAGTTAAAAATCCATAATGTCCCAGTTCTTATTTTTTTCTCTGCGAAAACACCTAAGCCAAATGTTATTCAAATTATTATTTATACTGTGCTTTCTGATAGGTTTTGCTGTAATTGGAAGAGTAAAAATAATTTGAATTCACCAATATTGTGATTTAATCATTTGATGGATCAATGATATCTAATTACTACATTTTTAAAAGAGTACATTACTGTTTAAAAATTACTGTTTTAAAAATAACTCGCTAACGTTATCACAATATATATTATTCAAAACAATTTTTAGGTAAGCAATATGTATTAAATTAACATCCATACAACATTTTGTCTTCTCTTAAATGGGTTTGTAAATGTTAAAATTGTAAATTATTAAAAGGGCCTTTACATGCTAAAATGTATATATAAAGTTGAGCTGATATCACTATTTGCATTATATTTTACAAAGTTTAAAGTGTTACAGGTGTTGAATCCCGAGATATGAATACACTTGAAAAAATAGCATATTAATTACTAGGTGACAGCTAAATACTGTTATCAGCTCTGACTTAGCAAATAAACCTGGAGACCTCATGCTCCATTTTTTGAGGTGTTACATCGTTTTCTCTAAAAAGTATTATACTGGCCTATTGAACATGTCATGGTACATTTTTAGGGTATAGTATATATATTCTTGTTGATCAGTGTATGACAAGGTGAGGGAATATAATTTGATTCTATACTTCGGCATTCAGAGTATGAAAATAATAGCCCTATACAGATATGTGTAACACATATACACACGCACATGCATACACAAATAATGAGTTTTAAAGAATGCCTGTGGTCACCGAACTCCCCACAAATATTCACAATCTAAAATATACCAAGTGTACTTAGCTCTAGGAATCGGTTTTCTGTTGGCATTTAGAATCCATCTGGCCATGACATACTGATGACATTTGGCATGGATTAAGGAATTTCAAATCTACTTGCAAACGTTTCTGTTTCCAAAAATAGTAGATTAAATTTGATAAAAATTTGGTTGAGTCTCTGTTCATTGTTAACGTATTCTTAGGTAGGAGCATAGTAATTAACAAAAATGGTGCAGTAGTACTTTTACTCATCTTTCTGATGGGGAAAAAAAAAACATATGCTTAGGAATACATCTTAGGAAAGGACACTAATTGCTTTAGGCAAAAATTTAATAGGTAAAAAGCCAGTGAAGACTTAAGTTTAACAAGCTTTAAACTGATTAAAAATTATGGCATGTAAAGTAAATATTATATAAAACTCCTACATTAAACACTATTCTAGAAAGCCATATTTTTCTGCACGATAAGTCGTCAAAAACATTTTCAAAATCAGAAAAAAATTCGTAACATTTTATCTTCATACAATAACTATGCTTAGACTAAAAAAAATAAGGTTTGCAAAAATAATAAAAAAATTGTCATGTAGCAGTTTATTTTATGCCAGTTACAATTTAAAGAATTTTACATTTACCAACTCACTTAATCCTTATAACTTCATCAAGTAAATCTTAGATATTCCCAATTTATTGATAAGAAAATGCATGCTCAGGAAGATTAAGACCTTTGGCCAAAGTAAGCCAGTAGGAGATGGAGTTTGAATGGAGACTCCGGGCATTGTGTTCTTGACTTCCGCACCATAAGGGCTCCTGATGGTGGTTCATGAACACCACCAGCCACAATTTATTATGGCTGGTTGAGATGGCTGACCTCACCTCTAGCAGTGTGCAGACACTGATTGCCAGCAGTTGGTCCACTTTGGGGATTTTTCTGTTCTGATCTAGTTTTCACATTTATTATATGAAAAAAGGAAGTACTGCCTTCAACTTGCAAGTCTGTGTTTTGTATTTTTAGAAGTTAATTGTATGACTTTTTTATTATTCGTGAAGGACAGTCTTATTTTTAGCGTTGAAGTAACATGGAGTATTGGGTTCAATAGGGTTCAATATATGAATATGTGTGGGTACCTTTTTTGGTAAGGTATTAATACCTTTTTCTGAAAAGAGACTTTACCAAACAGAATGTGTTTATAATCATGCGTTGAGTGTTTTCCCATATCTAATTTGTAACTGAATTCCGAACTCTCTCTCACCAAGCTCAGGGCAAATTCTTCTATTTGATTCGGTTGTGCTCACGTTCCTGGGTTCTCATCCTGCATGTCCATCCAGAGCTGACTCCAGCAGGTCAGGCGATGTTCTGGATGGCATGGGGCCGAGCGGACTTGCCTCCTGTCAGCCTTTTGGGGTCTGTACAAAACACTAGTTAATGGTCCAAGGTGGGCACTGGGGCTTCTAGGCTCTGATATTTAGCTGTTCTGAAACTGGACATTCTCCCCCAAAGCTTCTTCACTTCAGTCTTCTCCCTGCTAGGACCTCCTGAGTATTAACAGACTTTAATGAGATAATTCAAGTAACATGTTTATGGCTGTGCTTGACACACAGTTCAGGCTGCTGAAAGGCCAAAATTTTGAACAGGTGTTTGGGAGGAAAACTGTAGAAAAGTATAAAACCAGATATGACTTCTTGGTAGTTTTACGTGTACACAAATGTCATATTGTAATTAAACATGCTAGTCATGATCCAGAAGGGGAAAAATGTGTATTTTTATATATTCCAATGAAAATACAGTTGCAGTGGTTCATTTGTTTTTACTCTTAGGAATAGTGAGTTTTCCAGCATTAGAAAGACAGATTCATAGACAAAAAGCTACAACAAGCAACAGCTGACCTAACTCTTGTGAAGGATTCCCGAAAAAGTTTCACCTAAGAGGATTTTCTTAGTGAATGACTGGTTCAATTTAAAATGAACAGGAAACCAAACAGATGAACACAGAGACAGCAAGTTGGTGGGCATGCAGCATTTCCTTGGCTTCGAGTAGCCACAACTAAGAAATACAAAGCAATTCGATTAAAAAAAAAAAAAAGCAACCTGGCTTGCTCCTAGAATTGCATTTATTTTATGTCCTTATGCTTGTTGAAAACCATCTGAAATGAAAGCACAGTTATTAGAAATAATTACATTTATTTTTAAATAAGGACTCTGCCTTCTAACCTTGATTTCATTAGAGTTACATGTCTTTCTTTCTTCATTTGTTTTTCGGAACAAAACAGTGGCCTTCAGGCTTCTTTACTACTCAGTAGCATTGATTAAAAGTTAGAATAGAATTAACCTAAAAGTTGAGAAGGAAAACAAAGTCTTGGAGTGTTGTTCAGGTCTAAAAGCTGATGACTCCGTGAGACAGATTGTTGTCTCTGGTGAAGTCTTCAGCCTTTGGTGTTGGGCCACAGTCTTACCCACTACCATGCTGAATTGACGGATGTAATGTGATCAGAGCTTCCCCAATTTAAATGGTCATTATCAGATAATTAGGAGGATAAAAATTAAAAGGCAGAGCACCAGAGAAGTTATTAGACCATTTCCCTATAAAACATGGATCAATACCATTTCCCTGAATCTATGTGCACTAATTGTTAGAGAGAGATTGTAAGGGCAGTGGGGTGCCCTGTCCCAGGACTGATGGCACCAGCCAGATGTTTGAGGATGTAATTCCGCTAGCACTCTTTCATCCACAGACTAGTAATTTGTTTTTTTATATTTCTCAATAGCAAAACTATGGGCACCTTGTTGTTCTTTCATGACCACATTACCTATTGTGTTAGCCTTTCATTGCTTGCAGTAATTGTCGTGATTATACCTTTTATTAGAGATATATTATTAATATGAGTTTTCTATAGTGTAAGTCTCTACATGGGATCTCCTTTTGATCTACAATTTACAAATAAAATCTATCTTCTCTGCATCACATTCAGTGTATAATATGAAAGAGGGACAAATGAATAAATAGAATGAACACCACTATTTGGAAAGAAAAAGAAAGAGAGATGTCTCAGACGGTGACCTTTGTGGGGTGTATGCCATTTGGTTTCTGCCTGCAAACTGTCCAGAGTCATCTCTTCCTTGTATGACCTCCCTAGTTGTAGGCATCAGCTGTCCAGCACGCCTGAGATCCTGTGGCCTCCCTGTAGTTCCAGTATGAGGGCTTGGTTAGGTAAGGCTCTGCGTCCCATACTGTCTCAGTGCACAGGGTCCTCAGTAGTCCCCCACCATGTTCTGCGGCTCACCTTCCCAGGCTCCAAGACGATTTTCTTGCTTGCCTGCCCACAGACTCCTGTTGTTTGCTACAACACACCTGACTTCTCAGTACAAAGTTCAGTGTCACTCAGAGTGTTCCTTTCCCTCCTCCCACTCCCACTTTTAGAATGATACAACCCAATGGTGAAACCTTGAAGAATACAGAAGGAAAAAATATGTCATCAATCCTATGATTGAAAGAGAGCCTTGGTCATTTCTAGTGGCCTATAATTCCTTTTCAAGCTCCTTTTTTCATTCATTTTTCCTTATTTCATATTATTTTTCATATTATTTTTACTTAAAACTGTGGATTTCACAGTTCTTTAAAAGTTGTCTTTGCTGTTGATACTTATACATGGAAGATTTTTGGAATTTTCTTCTCTTTTTGAAAATATGGAAGATTCAGAAATAAGGCCACTTTGCTGCAGGGTACGAGATGCTGCTGCATGGGGCAGGTTTCCCAGCATTGTATCTGTCACTGCCCACCTTGGTCTCAGGTGCCTCTCCGTATTGTATCATTCATTTCTCAGTGCCATAAATATCACTTCTAGAAATAACTATATATCTCTGGGTGCATGTCCTCAGTTGTTTACTGCCTTAAAGTATATATACAAAGAGAGAAAACAATTACATTTTTTAATTTGCACTTTCACAAAGTTAATGTCCAATTTTTTGCTATTTTACATTGTGTCATTTTAATGATGAGATTGACTTTAAATATATGACAATTTTTTTATGTACCTTTATTTTCTAAATGACTTCATGAAGTTTTGAGGTTTTCTAAATAATTGATTTATTTTTATTTCTTATCACAATTTTTCAAAATTTGACACCTTTAACTTTTGATGGCATATTTGAATATATTTATTGTTTATATTTTTATGTCAAATATATTAATATTTCCATTACTCTTGCCTTTCATAATTTGCATAAAGAGCTTTTTTATTGTTTAATTATTTGAAATTCACATTTATGTCTTTTATTTTTAATTTTTTATACTTCATTAAAGCCTGAGATACTTATAATGTAAGATATTTATAAGGAACTGATTTTTAAATAATTTTCCAGATAATTAACCAATTAACTATTGGCCATTTATGGAACAGTTTAAATTATATTGGAATATAGTTCCAAATTAATGTGAATATAGTTCCAAATTAAGGCTTCCGATAAAAGGAAAGTTATTTCATGTTCTTTTAAAAAGCACGCTCTGCTTTTATTTGTATAAGACATCCTATGCATTTTCATCAGCTCTTATTAATGGGCATTATGTCACTGTCCTACCAAGATAACCATGGATGTCCCACTAACTTGGTATGACTAATATAGTAATCCTTATTAAGTCAAACTTGACAAAAAGCTATAGTATTCCCCTAGGATAATTGTTAGGAATAGATTGAGCACCTTGGTTTATTTAAATGCCCATGGTTTGCAGTTGATCATACAGGAACAATGACCAAGCCACTTTAAACAAAATATATATTAGCTAGTTTTACCATCAGCAGAAAATATTATTCCTGCAAAGGTCATTCAAATTCAATTCATATCCTAGTAATGGCTATTTAAAATTGTGTTCAAATTTTATGTGGAAACAACCTTCAGAAGAGAGGGTATTTTGAATTATTTTAGCATAGGTCATTTCTGATATAGAAGATATATTAGAATGAAACTGTCTTAGCAAAAATATTTCGAAGTCTTGCTTTATCACCCATGTCTTTAAAACAGTAGAACAAATTCCTTCTCCTCAAGTATCAAGATAGCTACTGGGTGTTCTTTCCTGTAAGATAAACCTTTCTATGCTTCTCTGTGAAACCAAAAGAGCTGCTGTAAATTAATGAGTGTGTTTGATTTCATTACAATCCCTACAAAGAATGGCTCCCTCTGTTTGCTGGGCCTCCATTCTAAAATGAGTTTAGGAAAACACACATCCCTGTTTCGGGTAAAACCTACTCAAGGGAGTTTACTGTCCACTCACTGACTGTTCCATAGTACACCCTCGGCATTTCAAAATTAAAATAAGACTTCAGTAATTTTTTTAAAAAGTTTAGAAATTAATTTTCTTTTTAATTTTCCTATTGGAATAGAAAAATAAAGCATGGCCTGATTACATACCACTTCTATCAGTAATGGGCAGGAAATACATTTAATAATTGAAACCTGCATTGACATTTGTCTTTTGAATAATGCATGTCTTTTCTATTCTGCAGATAGAACCTTCTAGAGGATAGGGAAGACTAATGCTAGGGATTTAGGATAGGAACTGTTACGCACTCATCAAGACCTCTAGTTTGCCTAGCATTTTCAAGTTCAGAAAAGCAGGGGGAGAAATAGAGATCATTGTCACAATGATCACAAATAATTATTCTTATATGTATCATGTGTATTACATTTTGCTTTCTACCAAATCCTTTGGATAAAAGGGAGGAAGGGTATTGTTATTTAATGTAGAGTCTACCTGTTTGAGAGTTGAATTACTTATTCACCTGTTCCAAAGTATGAAAGTAGTATATGTCCCAGGTATGCTTTTTGATGGTACTACCTCTGTGGTGCTCTCACACCCTGGTGAGAGAGTTCCTGGGAGCCTGGGAGCCCTGTTTGGTGAGGTGGTGGCCAAAGGTGGTCCAAGGGGCCACCAACTCCCTTCGGAGGATATAGGTAATGAGCCATGAGCTAGCTTTATGTGCATCTTGAAATAGAAGGAGGCAAGGCCCCCTGAGGCAATGCTTGTCATGGATTACCAACAAGAGACCAATCTGGGGATTCCAAGAGAACTCTGTTTTGGTAATAAATATGTGTTGGAGAATCTCCACTTTCCCCATGGAGAGAAACTATTGTGATATGATAGCTTGAGAGCATTGTTCTGTAGCTTATTTAATAATGAACTTCAGGTGGTTGTTTTCAAGTATAAAGTGGGAATACTTGAATTCAATGAAATCAAAGGGGAACCATGCAGATTTATCAAAAGCAATGCTCCAAGAGTTTAAGTGAATTACCTGAGTTATACAGACATAAATGAGATACTGAGATTTCTTTGTTTTTAATATTTTTTCATTGATACAGTTCTCCCATTTTTCTATACAGTACTAGAGCTCAAAACATACTTAACTTTTGCTAGTTTGACAGATTTTAGTTTCAGGAATTTAAGAATGATCCTTGTGAGTATGTCATTCACCTTAAATCAAACTCCATGTTTTAAAGGTTTTAGAATATATGGCTTTCTCCTTCTGATAATATCATACACAGCTTATTAAACAATATAGGGTTATATGCAGCGGTACCCCCAAACTCTTATCTTGAGGGGATGTGTTCTTTTGGACATACTATATTTAATTTTAATTTGTAGGAACTAGTTTGGCATGAGAGACAAAAAATTTAAAAATCTGAATTAAGAGCTTTGTCTTCTTGGCTCAGCCTTGTCTTTATCATCTGTCTAATCTTGAATAAACCCTATAAAATTTCTGAATTTCAGTTCCAAAACGAAACACTGCAAAAACTGACTTAAATGACCTAACATGTTCCTTCTAACACTGACATTCTTTGATTCTACAAATAGCCATTTTATTATTCAGGAATATCTTCTCTTCTGGTAACTTGCATGAACTGCTTAGGAATAATTTCAGGTCTTTTAGCTAAAATTCCATATTAGATTTAGGTACATTAGACAAACAATCAAATGCTTCATTTAGATGTCTTAATGGCAGAAATCTGGCAAACTGTTGAGTATGTGGGTTGTTGTTACCCCATAAACACTCAGATCACTAGACATTTTGATGATGTGCAAGGCTGACTCAAGGGGCATAATTGAGCTGTCACTGAGCACTGTCAAAATAAATGTCTAATCACACCATTTGGGAGGTTGGCTGCTGGATTCTGAACAGAACCTTTTACGCTTTTAAGTAAAACCAACAGAAAAGTCTTAGCCCTCCATTTAAATAGCTTTTGGATTTGCAAGAGCTTGATGTATTTAATGAAAGCTTCAGCAACTTGAAATGACTTGTACTTATCCCTCACCACCTACCAGAATGCTGTTCCCCCCCACCCCAACCCAACCCCCCTCTTTAAGACCATCTATAACCGAGATTGGAAGTTAAAGGAGATAAAATCCAGTGAGTTAAAGCCAAGCTCAGTCATTAGGATAGCTTTTTCCCCTTGCAGCCAGCTGCACATGTGAATAATCACATGCAACCACAGGGTAGGAAACCTGTATCACAGTGAATAATGAATGATTTAATTCTAATTAAGAAGTTTCCTTTTAAAAAGAACAAGTGTAACCGACCTCTTCTGAATAAATTAAGTTAGCTTGAAAACGAGGTTTTGTTGAACACATTTGAGCAGCTTCTCCTTCAGTTTTGGGAGTCCCTGATATTAACTGTTTGGCCTTCCAAGTTCTACTTCAGAGCTCTCACTTCCCCTTGATGTAGACTCCTCCATGGAATTGCCAAGTGATAAGTTTCAACCAGGACTTTTGCTTGCTTGTTTTTGATGTTATAATTACCTGAGAAATATCTCCAGAGGTTTTCAGTACCAAATGCGTAATGTTTGATGAGCATATCCTATTTTGCCTATTATTTGAAGATAGTATGAATTTTTTGCCCCTTATTATGACAGCTTAAATATTGTTTATAGAGCCATTCCTGCTATACTCTGTATCAGTTAACAGAGTATGATTGATGTTTATTTTCCAAGTCTTCGTTTTCCAGAGCAGTTCTACACATGAAACCCCTGTGCGGAATAGCAAGATTATTTACGGTGCAAAATGTGAGTTCATTTCATGAATTATTTACTATATCATACATATGCTTGGGCATAAGCACATTGTTGTATTGTTGAGTAGAACTAGCATGATTAAATGTCTAAAGAGTTTTTATAAGTGTTAATCTTGCATAACCATGTTAACCATGTTATGTATGAACAGTGAACATCTGGTTTAAATATCTGATGATTTTATATATAATACATACATATACATATAAAGGAAGATGCCTTTCATTTACACGTAGGATTCCAATGGTTAGGTATACAGGGAGATATAAAGGTCTGGACAGTGGATAAAACTTTCAGTAATACCTGGGTGCCTGGGTGGCTCAGTTGGTTAAGCAACTGCCTTCGGCTTGGGTCATGATCCTGGGGTCCCAGGATCGAGTCCCACATCAGGCTCCCAGCTCCACGGGGAGTCTGCTTTGCTCTCTGATATTCTCCCCTTTCATGCTTTCTCTCACTGTCTCTCTCTCAAATAAATAAATAAAATCTTAAAAAAAAAAAAAAAACCTTTCAGTAATACCTAGCAAACTTTTACAGATGACTAAGCACTTCCCATATATTGCCCCACATGATTATTACAATGGCTGTGAAGATGTTAGGGCAGGTATGATTACACCTACTTATAGACCTAAAGACCAAGGTTGGAAGCGCACTGTAAACCTACATCCATCCAGTAGTCCCAGAGCTGCCGTTGAGAACCACCTATCTTGAAATCTGGTGCAGTGTCCTTTTTATACAGTGCACTATATTTAGGTTGTTTGGGGGTGATTTGAAAAAATGTAAAATCTCCCTCACTTCTTTTGCATATATGAGAATTGCTCCTACTTACTATCAGTAAGATTTAATTTTTACCTTCTTGAATCACCTGTGTTGAAGAATTTGGAAATGAACATAAATTCAGAAAAGAAATCTACCCAAATATTGTGTGTATATACACACAATTAACATGCATAATATATGAATATATATTCATACTTATACTTAACATATACTTATACATACATATACTTAACATGCATAATATATGAATATATATCAATTAGTTATGAATATCTGTAGTTTGAAATACACTCATGTGAAAAGTGATCTGGTTTTTATCTAGCCTAGAAAAGCAGGAAACAAGTTGGTAAAAATGGAACCGTTTCTTGACTCTTAGGAGTCAGGATCTTACAAAGTTATCTGCACTCCCGTGTTCACTGGAATTTGGGAATGTCCTCCAGTTGACATGACTTCTTGTTTAAGTTTTTGATGGAGTTCACTAACAAAGCCATCTGGTTCTGAGCCTTTTTTTTCAGGAGACTTTTGATTACTGATTCATAGTATTTGTAGGTATATGCAGATTTTCTGCTTCTTCATGATTCAGTCTCAGCAGGTTGTATATTTCTGGGAATTTATCCATTTCTTCTTAGTTATCCAATTTGTGTGTAATTATTTACAGTAGTCTCTTAAATTCTTTGTATTTTTGTAATATCTTACATCTCCTTCAATTTCGGCTTTTATTTTAGTCTCTTTTTCTTTCTTAATTTAACTAAAGTTTGCCAATCTTACTATCTTTTCAAGAAGAAGTTCTCAATTTCGTTATCTTTTCTAATTTTCTAGTCTCTATTTCATTTAATTTTTCTGCCATCATCTTTTTTACTGTCTTCCTTCTGCTAATTTGGGATTTGGCTTATTCTTCTTTTTCTAATTCTTTGAAGTGTTTGTTTGAGGTCTTTCCTTTTCTTCTAGGTGTTCACTGCTATCAACTTCCCTCTTGGAAATGCTTTTGCTTCATCTCACACACTTCAGTGTGTTGTTTTTGTTCTTTTTTATCTCAAGATATCCTTTGATATTCTCTTTGTTAGGAGTGTTATTTAATTTCCACATATTTGCTAATTTTCCAGATTTTCTCATATTATTGAGTTCTAGTTTTATACCCTTAAGGTTAGAAAAGTTGCTTGATATTTAATCTTCCTAAATTTGTGAAGACTTTTTGGTGAGCTAACATGTGATGTATACTGGAGCACGCCACATGTGCACTTCAGAAGAACGTGTGTTCTGCTGCTGTTGGATGGAACATTCTGTTTGTATCTCTTTGGTCCATTTAGTGTGAAATGTAGTTCAAATCCAGTATTTCTGTATTGATTTTCTGTCTGATGAGCTCCCCACTGTTGGAAGTGGGGTATTGAATTTCACTACTATCATTACATTGCTGTCTCTTTCTGCCTTCAGATCTGTTAACATATGCTTAATAAGTTAGGGCTTCTGATGTTGGGTGTTTATATATTTATGATTGCTGTATTCTCCATATGAATTGACTCCTTTATCATTATATTGTGACCTTTTTGTCTTTCAGAACAGCTTTTGACTTAAAGTGTATTTTGTCTGGAAGAAATATAGTTCCCTGTGCTCTCTTTTGGTTTCCACTTCCACAGAATATCTATTCCATCCTTTCTCGGCATCCATGTGTCTTTAAAGCAGGAAGTGGTTCTCTAGAGGCAGTGTAGAGTTGGGTCTCATTATTTGTTATGTGTCCTTCCATTCTGTGTCTTTTAATTAGAGATATTAATTCATTTTCATTTAAACTAATTACTGAGAAATAAGGACTTACTCCTGCCACCTTGTTCATTGTTTTCTGGCTATTTTGTATCTCTTTTATTCTTTTTTTTTTTTTCTCTCTTTTGCTGTCTTTTCTTGTTTGACGATTTCCCTTGGTGGTATGCTTTGATTTATTTCTTTTTCTTTTGTGTATCCACTATAGGTTTTCCCTTTGTGGTTACCATGTGGCTTGTATAAAACATTTTATACTAACAATTGGCTCTAAGATAATCTGTTCTAACATTAATCATATACAAAAACTATCCTTTTATTCATTCCCCCACATTTTAAGTTTTTGATGTCATAATTTATTTCTTTTTGTAATGTATATCCATTAAAATTATTGTTGGTATATACTTTTAATACTTTAGTTATTAACCTTTTTACTACAGTGATGTGATTTATATACCCCCATCACAGGACTCAGATATTCTGAATTTGAATACATATCTACCTTCACCAAAGGATTGTATTTATACTTTCAAATAATTTCATGTTATTAGCATCCTTTCATTTCCTCCTAGAGGCCTCCTTTTATCATTTCTTGTAAGGCCAGTCTAGTGGTAATGAACTCCCTCATCTTTCCCTTGTCTGAGAAAGTTTTTATCTCTCCATATCTGAAGGAGAGCTTTCCCAAGTAAAATACTATTGTTTGGCAGTTTTTTTTTCTTTCAACGCTTTGAATATATCATTTCATTCTGTCCCGATTACAAGATTTTTGTTAAAAAATCTGCTGATAACATTATGGGAATATCATTATAGGAAATGAGGCTTTTGTTTGTTTGTTGATTTGGGCTTGCTTTCAGAATTCTTTCTTGGTCTTTGATTTCGATGGTTTTATTATAATGTGCCTGGGTGAAGTTCTCTTTCTTGGAGGGGGAGGTGGCAGATAAAGTTCTCTTTGAGTTGAATCTTTATGGGGACCTATGACTTTGGAGTACTGAGAACCTGCATGCTCATATCTCTCCCAGATTTGAGTAGTTTTCAGCCATTATTTCTTTAAATATGCTTTCTGCCCCTTTCTTCCCTTCTCTACTCACCCCTGGGCCTTCTACAATGAGAATATTATTTTCTTGATAATGGTCCATAATTCTCATAGCCTTTCTACATTCTATTTATTTACTTATTTTTTTGGTCATTTTTCTCTTTTATGTAATTTTAATTGACTTGTCTTTAAGTTCACAGATACTTTCTTTTGATCATTCAGGTCTCTTACTGATGTTCTTTATTCCTTTTTAAAAAAAATTTTTTTTCCATTTCATTCATTATATTCTTCTGCTGTAGAATTTCTGATAATTTATTTTTTATCATTTCTATACCTCTCTTAAATGTCTCCTTTTTTCATGTACTGTTTTCTGATTTCATTTAGTTGTAGGTTGCTAAGCTTCCTTAAAAACAATTCTTTCAAATTATTTTTTGCCCAGTAATTTGTAGGTCTCCATTTCTTTGTGGTTGGTTATTGCAAAATTACTGTGTTTGTGTGGTAGTGTCATGTTTCCTTGATTTTTCATGTTTCTTAGATCCTTGTTTTGATGTCTGCATATTTGATGAAGGAGTAACCTATTCCTGACTTTAAGGAGTGGTTTCAATAGGGAAACACTTCCGCCTGTGGGTGGGTGTGAGGCTGCCAGCTAGCTACAGTGTGGTGATTCCTGCTCCAGGAAAGGGCCCACTACATAGTGTCTGTGTAACTTAGTCAGCTGAGGTCAGCATCTGTGAAGTTTCTGGGATCCTGAGGGCCAAGGCTCTGTGTCTCTACACTGGTATTGTGGGCTGTTGGGTCTTCAGCGGTGATTGCTGCTGGGAACTTTCCAATGTTTTTCTCCCAGGAGAGTTGTCCTGGCAAAGAGATCCCCCAATGAGTGCCAGGTCTGCTCCCAGGTACCCTCATAGTGGTGATGACACTGATGTCTGCTGTGCATGTGCCCACGGGGTAGCCTTGGATCTGGGTTCTGGAGAGTGAGTGCCTTTGGAGTGACAGCAACTCTGGTAGTGGGTCGAGTGCCCGAGATGTGAGTGAATGTGGAGCACCTGAGGGACCAATTCTGAAGCATAGCTGTGTACAGAGCAGCCACAGAGCTAGGCTCGGAAGCGTGGGTGCACATGAAATAGCTACAGCTCTGGGGTCTAGGACATGCAGGGGGCTGGGAGTGTCAGTTCTGGTCCTGGGTTGGGGGGTGCACAACAGCTACTCACTCTTGGGGGATATGTAGCCTTTCTTTCTCTGGGAGATGAGTGGCAGCAATGGCTGGTGTCTTCCTCAGTTGCTAAAGCTGTCCATGTTCCCTACAGGGCAGGCTTCTGGAGTCTATGTCAGTGAACACAATGGGATCCTTCATTGTGAGAGCTGTAGCTGAACCATGGCTGTCATGGGAGCAGCCAGGGTCCTGCAGAGCAGGCCACTCAGGACCATAGTGTTACCTGAAGCGTGACTGACACTGAGTGACTCCACCCTTCTTTGTTCCTGGCCATCCTGACACCTCAGCTAAACTGATGTCCTTGGCAGTCCTTAATGTAGGTAATTCTCCATGTTGTGCCCCACTGTGCTGGTGTACGTTCCTAACTAACTAGACTATTGAGCTTTCCCAGAGTTACTTTCAGTCATAGATAGCGGTCTAGTTGTTTTAAGTGAGGGGAAGGTAGCTGGTGTTACCTACTCTGCCATCTTACTGACGTCCTTAACCCTTCTTTTCTACTCTGTTCTCCAAGACGTTGCCATGATCTACCTGTCAATCAACCATCTAGTCCTTAATCATTCTAGGCATTGCTGTTAGAACCTGCCTGATTAACCTCATTGACTTCTCATCATTTCCAACATACTATATGAAAATCCTAGTCTTGCACATAAATCTGCATAATCTAGTCCAAACCTACCTCTCCCAGCTCAGGTCTCTCTCATTATTCCCATCTGTGGCTGTCCTTCAACCTGGGCTTTCCATCAAAATCACATCGGTGAAAGCAACTTTAGTCACCCTGTTTCCATAGAATCCTCTTCTAATTTCCTTATTAAGTTTCTCTTCCTGAAAGATCCAGTTTACATGTCATTTCTTATGGAAAATCTTTGTAATCACTAGATGGAATTCAGGATACTATTTTATATGTTGTCACATCATTCTGTTTACAATTTTCTGATAGTACTTCTGCCTTTTATTGATACTCTCTTTGCCTACTTAGTCCATCTCCTGTACTGAGAGCTCTCTGTGGGGAGGAACTCTGTATAATTCCTCTGTGAAGTCCTTTCTCAAAGCACAATGTAAGGCATTATACATTCCCCTGCATAGTTTTCTGAAACAATAAGAGGTCATGAGAAGGTAAAGGAAGCTAACTTTGTACTTCCATAACCCACAGACCTCAGGAGAGGTAGGAAACTGCCACTAAAATGTATGAAAACATCCTGGCTTCAATTTTATCACAGCTCCCAGGATGAGCTTCTCTCTTGTTAGGGGCTGAGAGTAATGGGGAAGGGTAGTGTATCTGCATGGAAGCTCACTAGCCCAGAATTCATGAGACCTAGGCTCAGGTCCCACAAACTCATGCACTAGCCAAGGAACTTCCCTTGTCTTTATCTATGCCCTTATGGAAATGAAAAAAATAGTTGGTAAACATTTTTTGTGATGACATGGTAGGGTTGTTAGAAGGGTTGTATTCAAGTTTTCTAGTATATTTAGGAAAAAATGGTAAGTTATTTTTTTAAATATTTTATTTATTTGACAGACAGAGATCACAAGTAGGCAGAGAGAGAAGAAGGGAAGCAGGCTCCCTGCTGAGCAGAGAACTGGATGTGGGGCTCGATCCCAGAATGCTGGGATCATGACCCTAGCCGAAGGCAGAAGCTTTAACCCACTGAGCCACCCAAGTGCCCCAATGGTACATTATTTAAAAAGCAAGTTTGTGTCATTTTGCATGGGAATTTGCTTCAAGTTGATCTCTCAGATAAAGTGATTTTTCATGTTCATGAATTTAATGGTGACTCTTCTCCTGGCATGAATTGGTGAACAGATACAAACTCCTAAAGCTTATGAGAGCGCGATAGAGTGCATTATTTTGATGAATAACAAGCTACTATTGATAGCAAATGTTATCACACTTTATTTTTAAATAACACTGTCAGCTTTGTAAGGTGATTTTCTATCTCTCATTATATTTTAGAATAATCTTATGGGGTAGGTGGAGTAGATATGCTTTTCCCTGTCTCTTTTTAAAAAGATTTTATTTATTTATTTGAGAGAAAGAGTGGGCATGAGCAGCAGAAGGGGGAGAGGAAGAAGCAGACTCTCTGCTGAGCAGGGAGCCCAACATGGGGCTCAGTCCCAGGACCTTGAGATCATGATCTGAGCTGAAGGCAGATGCTTGAATGACTGAGCCACCCAGGCGCCCCTGATTTTCTCTGTCTTAAGCAGACTCAAAGTGAGGATGATACAGTAAATGACTTTCTCTGTATTAGTAAGCCACAGCACTAAGGAACTAAAACTTGATTATTTGCAGCACACCACATTTTTTTCTAAAGTGTAGTGAGGCCTGGGGACTGAGTGTAATATTCAATTTTCCTGAGACAGTTCTCAAAATATTAGTTCATTTTTTTGTTAAAACAAACAGACACACAAATAAACAGTATGAAATTAGGCAAGCCAGAATGGTTTATTAGGTTTAGGCTTTCAGAAAATTCCCTGTAGCCCAAAAAAAGTTACATATTTTCCTTCCAAGATTTCTAAATGTATTAGTTCTGGTATTTCTGCATGATGGTGTAATAAATAAAAAAAAAAAAAA
>RCUC01144760.1:0-24196 GCA_003697995.1 Taxidea taxus jeffersonii | reverse complement strand
CCATCCAATCATCCATCCATCCATCCATCCATCCATCCATCCATCCAATCTTCCATCCATCCATCCATCCATCTACTTGTTCAACAAATATGGTTTGAATACTGGAAATGTTCTGAGTGTCATTTTTGGTGCTGAATTACACAGTGGAAGAATTTTTGAAAATCAAAGTTTTTCCTTAATAGTTTGTAAAATCCTGATTTCTTTGGGGGGAGAAATTAACCTTATTCCACATATAATGAAACTTTTCAGAAGGGGAAAGCTGTATTCTGGCAAACTTGGGAAAGTTACTTAACCTTAAGACCTTGGTCTTCTGCTCAGAAAACATGATATGCTATTCTGCTGGTTAGTCTGATCCCTGTAGAACAGCTGGTACACTGTAGGGGCTTTAGAAATGGTAGATGTTATTGTTCATAATAATAATTAGAAAAGAATGGGGCACCTGGGTGGCTCAGAGTATTAAGCCTCTGCCTTCAGCTCCGGTCATGATCTCAGGGTCCTGGAATCGAGCCCCACATCAGGCTCTCTGCTCAGCAGGAACCCTGATTCCTCTCTCTCTCTGCCTGCTTCTCTGCCTACTTGTGATCTCTGTCTGTCAAATAAATAAATAAATAAATAAAATATTTTTTAAGAAGTAGAAAAGATTATCAAAAGGATAGCATTAGCTGGCCATGATTTTCTCTGATGTCATTTCCCACATGAACCTCTAAGTGATAACTTTGAATATAATTACTACACAATCTATTAAGTTTATCTCACATGACCTGTGCTTTTTCTCTGATTTTGGAGGTTTTTTTCTCCTTCATTTTCTCTGTTCCATTTCTATCTTCTATTTGGATTAATGGTTTCCATTTTGGCTCCTCTCTTTTTCTTTGTATAATTCCTCTCTTTTTCTCTAGCTCTCTGCTCTTCTCTGCTTCTTGTGTTACTTTACTGCTGCTTCGTCTTCTGGCTTTCCTATTCTTTATTACATCTTAACATGTGCTTTTTTTTTTTTAATTTTCTGTATTCTCTTTGTGGTCTCTCTGCTTCTCTCAGGAGCTCCAACAAGTTCTTAAAATGCTTGCTTGTGAAGAGAGCATGTCTCTTAATATTCATTTTCAGACTACATAAGATGAATGCTTCATTGAATTTCTCTTTAAACCAACAACAAGAAAGGGAAATCTATCCCTTTACAATTAAATCAGATCATTATTTTCTTCTTTTGTGTGTGACCCTCAATGAAGTGTAACCCAGTCCTGTGGATTGGCACCGAGAACCAAGGGTGTATTTTTTAGAGTCAAAGAGAAAAGATACTTTCCAGATGACCTGGTTTCAGCACGCACTCTTCTACTAAACTAGCTTCAGACTTTGAGGATGTCATTTGACTTCTCTGGGCTTCATTTTCACATTTATGAAGTAAGTGGGTTGTGCCCACCATCTCTGAGGCTCTTCCTTGAACTAAAATTTCTGTGGGTCTGATCTCTGATTCATTTCCTATAGCACTGCTATCAAGTGCCAGATTTCATTAGCCTGACAAGCCTCACTAGGCATAAGCAAAAGGTATTCAGTTGCAAATAGAGGACCATTGACATTATACTTTTCAATTTCCTCTGGGTCTAATGCACGTTGTTAGACTTTGCTTTGCTTTTACCTTTGGAAATGTATTTCTGCAAAGTCTCAAAGGCCATGAGCAGGGTTACTGGAGTCGTGGGGAGTGTTCTCAGGACACGGTTTTCTGGAAGGCAGAGAGAATTTCTGTTTTTTACTGTAAGTCAGTGTTTTCCACCTTGGGGAAGTATAATTGATGAAATTATAATGTATTTGAAGTGTGCGATGTGATGATTTGATTATCATATACATGCAATAGTATATCATTCAATCTTTTAGTAGCTGCCATATTGTTTGCTTTTTTTTTTAAAAGATTTTATTTATTTGACAGACAGAGATCACAAGTAGGCAGAGAGGCAGGCAGAGAGAGGGGTGGGGAAGCAGGCTCCCCACTGAGCAGAGAGCCCGATGTGGGACTCGATCCCAGGATCCTGGAATCAGGACCCGAGCCGAAGGCAGAGGTTTTAACCCACTGAACCACCTATTTATTTATTTTTAAAGACTGTATTTATTTATTTGACAGATACAGATCACAAGTAGGCAGAGAGGCAGTCAGAGAGAGAGAGAGAGGAAGGGAAGCAGGCTCCCTGCTGAGCAAAGAGCCCGATGTGGGACTCGATCCCAGGACCCTGGGATCATGACCTGAGCCGAAGGCAGAGGTTTAACCCACTGAGCCACCCAGGCGCCCCATATTGTTTGCTTTTTAGAGCCAAGCAAATGCTTTCTTTCCTTGATGCTTAATGATAATTTCCTTTCACTGAGTATTTATTACTGCCAGGGGAAGTCCTGCACACTTCGCCGTACTTTAATTATTCTCTGTAAGACCAAGAAGCAGATACCTTGCCACCCGATATAACTCACAGGCCCCTCATTGTCATGACTTTCTTCCCTGAATTTGTTCTAATTTGTCAGTTGTTCATGTGAAGGGTGACTCTGGGAGTCTCCACTGAGAGTGAGTCTTCAGTACTCAGTCACACCATATCTCCAGTCTCCATATTTCTGCAATGCTCTGGATATATCCCTGTTACGAATACTTCTACTTGGGGACCCAGGTCATACTCAGAAGGCCCCCTGAATTCTTCATTTCCTTCCACGGATATTCTTCTTTAATGACCAGGTCCATGTTCCTCCACTAAGAACTAATCAGTTGCTCAACTTTGAGACACCTGGAACAACTCTCCCTGATTTTTTTTCTTCCCATAGAGGTAGCCATAACCTATCAGTTTAACCTCAGAATTCTTTTTTTAAAATATTTTATTCATTTATTTTAGAGAGAGGCAGAGGGAGAGGGAGAAGCAGACTCCTTGTTGAGCAGAAAGCCCGACTGGGGACTCGATCCCAGGACCCAGAGAGCATAACCTGAGCCAAAGGCAGACACGAAATCAATAGAGCTATTTAGGGGCTCCCACCTCAAAATTATTTCTTGATTCAGAATCTTCCTTTCTGTCTCTGTTGCCATCATTTCAGTTTATAATCTCATGACCCACCTAAGGTCCTACAGCTAC
Source organism: Taxidea taxus jeffersonii (assembly GCA_003697995.1). Classification (NCBI taxonomy): domain Eukaryota; kingdom Metazoa; phylum Chordata; class Mammalia; order Carnivora; family Mustelidae; genus Taxidea; species Taxidea taxus. The sequence goes on along the minus strand of RCUC01144760.1, from coordinate 21,104 downwards.
CTTCTAACCCATTTCTGTACTTTTGCTATAGTCTAACCTTTTCTTTGCCGGACGGAGATTGATATTTCCATCTTGAAAACTTTTGGTGGTCCCCTGTGGCTTTTGTGATGAAGTCAAAACCCCTTGGAGGCACACAAGGCCCTTCCTAACCTACTTCTTCTATGCTACTTTAATTTTCAACCACTTTTGGGAAAGTGACATGCTCTTTTTTTTTTTTTAAAGATTTTTATTTATTTATTTGACAGAGGCACGGCAAGAGAGGGAACACAAGTAGGAGGAGAGGGAGAGGGAGAAGCAGGTTTCCGCTGAGCAGGGAGTCTGATGTGGGGCTTGATCCCAGGACCCTGAGATCATGACCTGAGCCAAAGACAGTTGGTCAACCAACTGAGCCACCTAGGTGCCCCAACATGCTCTTTTTGATTGGTGGCTAAGTTGGTATAGAATGTAACTTTAGAGCTACTGGTAGACATCTTTGCCATCTTGTGGGGACAACTCATCTAATCAAAAAGCCAAAAGAGGGGTGCCTGGGTGGCTGAGTGTGTTGGGCCTCCACCTTCTGCTCAGGTAATGATCTCAGGGTCCTGGGATCGAGCCTCGCATCGGGCTCTCTGCTCAGCAGGGAGCCTGCTTCCCTCTGTCTCTTTCTGCCTCTCTGCCTACTTGTGATCTCTGTCTGTCAAATAAATAAATAAAACCTTAAAAAAAAAGCCAGAAGAGATGAAGGCAGGGCTATGACTTAGAAAGCAAACACACAGAGAAAGAGTAAGAGAGACCGAGAGAGAGAACACATAATGGTGGTATTATTAGGATGTGCAGATTAAAGATAGAGTTTCAGCCATGCCTCAGGCTCTCTTCAGCTTCTCAATTATGTAACTAATAGGTTTTTGGGGGTGTGTGTGCTCATGTTAACGTTCTTCAGGGTTTCCTTCCTTTGCAATCAAAACTAAACTAACCAAAACTTGAACAAACTAATTTGAATGATGTATCTTTTTGTCTAAATGCACTTAAAAAAGACTTGAGTTATCTCGTCTTTTAGAAAGGGCAATAAAATTTTTCTCACACCCTCAGGTCAGACTATTCTTAGGCTTTCTCTCATTAACTGGCAAATCTAGGGAAACTTCTGTTCTATTAAGATGTATATGTTGCAGGGGTCTCTGTGAAGCCACAACATTAATAATAACTTCTACCTGTTGAACACATACTGTATATCAGACTGTTCTGACACGTTATAGCTAATCCTCACCTCAACCCATATGATACACAATTAGCCACATTTTACATCTCAAAAATGGGAGTCTAAGAAGTTAAGTACTGCTTTTTAAAAGATCTATTTATATATTATTTTAGAGAGAGAGTGGGAGCAAGGGGAAGGGTGGAAGGAGAGGGAGAGAGAGAATCTCAAGCAGACTCTGCCCTGAGCAAGGAGCCCAATGCAGAGTTCGATCCCATGACCCTGAGATCATGACCTGAGCTGAAACCAAGAGTCAGCTGTTTAACAGACTGAGTCACTCAGGCGCCCCAGAAGTTAAGTATCATTGAAATCACATACCCTATGGATGAGATAACTGAGGTTCAAATCCAGGTTGTATCTGCTTTCCAAATAAATATGTCTTACATTAGACTGTACTATCCAAAGTGTAGATTGGAGCTGTGTTCCCCACATGAGAGAATAAAATAATATTGATTGAGAACCCCCTGCATGTCAGATGCTGGTGTTTTCATAGGCATTAATTCATAGATCATCTTATTTCATCTTAAAATTATATGAGGTGTTATCAATCCAAATTTACAAGTAATGGAACTAAGTAAAAACCAGGAAATTCCAGAGTAAAAAAAAAAAAAAAAGTGGCTAATGTTGGGATCCAAACTCATGAATATCTGAAATCAAATTCTTGTTTTATTTTTCTGATTATTCCCATTGATCCCTTAATAAAATTAAAAACCAAACTGGCTAAATAATCAGGGTGCCATAAAATGTATGCATTAGATTAACAGTTAACATATCGAAAGGAAAGATAACTAAAATGATTATTGGTCCACCTTTAAAAGAACACTCCTGGGGCGCCTGGGTGGCTCAGTGGGTTAAAGCCTCTGCTTTCGGCTCAGGTCATGATCCCAGGGTCCTGGGATTGACCCCCACATCGGGCTCTCCACTCTGCTCAGCAGGGAGCCTGCTTCCCCCTCTCTCTCTGCCTGCCTCTCTGCCTACTTGTGATCTCTGTCTGTCAAATAAATAAAATCTTGGAAAAAAAAAAAAGAACACTCCTCTGTTTAGAGACTTAAGATCCCTATTTCTAACATGTGGGGTCTAGGACTGTATAACCTGAAAGCTTCTTTCCAGCTCTAAAATTTGATAGTTCTATGTTATGTCAACTGGTCCATCATTTGGGATAATTTAGGATTAGGTTTTGCAGCAAGTAAGAGAGAGATAGGAGCTTAAAAAAAATAGAAGTTTATCTCTCTCGTGTAAAATTGAGAGGAAGGCTATGTAAGGTCATGTGTGGTGGTTCCATCTCACAAAATCTTCAGGGACACAAGCTCCTTCCAGAAAACTACATCTCCATTGAGACCCAAGATGATGACTCTGTCTCCACCCAGCATATCATGTTCTAAGTGGCAGATGTGTAAATGAACAAGGATAGAAAGGGCGAAGTGTAAATTACCATTGTCTTTTAAAAAAGCTGTCACGTGACATTTCCACTCTACATTTAATTGGTTAAGACTTGGTCACATGACAGGGCACCCGGCTGGCTCAGCCCTGGAAAAATGTGACTATTGGTCTCAGGGTTACAAGTTCAAGTCCTACCTTGGACATGGAGTGTACCTAATTAAAAAGAAAGAAGGAGGTTAAAAAAAGGAAGGAAGGAAGGAAAAAAGACTTAGTCACATAAACACATCTAACTGCAAAGTGACCTGGGAAATACAGCCCCCACTCCCTATGTTGTCAAGTTCCCATTACCAGTGAGGGGGGAGAATCTAATAAGTCTCCTCATATATATGGAAACAACTATTTGTTTTTCCCACACACACTTGTTGGTGAAGAACAAATTATTGAAAATAGCCAACATATTTGCAAAAAAGCTTACTGGTATATAATGTCAGATCATAACCCAAGGGAAAAGTGAGACATGAAAATTCAGTCTTAGTTTTGTGAACATGTCTCATGAGAAACAATCCCCAAACTGCCAATCACTGACCATTCTTTATTTCCAAAATAAGACAAATTGATTGACTTACCTTGGGTAACCCATTTCCTTAAACTTCTTATTCCTTGTTCCTGAAATGATGATAATAATACCTACCTCCCGAGAGTTTTGTGAGAATGAGGATGAAATTAGTGAAGCAGTTTACACAGGAAGATTTGTTGTTAAAATATTGGTTTTTAGAACAAAAGTTATGCAGTTATACTCCACACAGAGGGTTTTTTTTTTAAAAGATTTTATTTATTTATTTGACAGAGACACAGTGAGAGAGGGAACACAAGCAGAGGGAGTGGGAGGGGGGAAGCCGACTGACTCCCTGCTGAGCAGAGAGCCTGATGCGGGACTCGATCCCAGGACCCTGAGATCATGACCTGAGCCGAAGGCAGACGCTTAATGACTGAGCCACACAGACGCCCCCATACAGAGGTTTATAAACCTATGGACGGTAGAAGCCAGCGCCCTTCTGGCTTCTAACCATGGCAACTGTGTTGGTCAGGGTTCTCCAGAGAAATAGAACTAAGAGGGAATGTATAGATATCTACATACGAATGAGGACACTTCTGACAGGAATTGGCTTATGTGGTTATGGATCTGCCCTCCAGAATCTAGAGAACCAGGAAAACTGGTGATATAAGTCCAGGAATGGGAGGAGGGACCTGTGGAGGAGGTATGGACTGAAGATGTTAAGTCTCTATCTGAGTCTGAAAGCCCAAGAACCAGATGTCTTGGCTCAAGGAGAGAGAGGGAGGGATTGTGCGTGAGAGGGCGAGTGAGGGCAAATTCGCTTCTTCCACCTTCTATTGCTTCTGGGCTCTCCATGAATTGGATATTGCTAACCACATGGAGGAAGGCCATCTGCTTTACTCCTGTCACCAATTTTTCCACCAAGTCCAATGCTAATTTCTGCCAGAAACACCTCTCACAGACACACCCAGAAATAATGTTTTACCAACCATCTGGGCCCAGTCAAGTTGGCACATAAAATTTTCCATCACAGCAATGCAACTTAAACAGGCTTAAAATTTCTTTTTTTTTTTTTTAAGATTTTATTTATTTATTTATGAGAGAGAGAGTGAGTGCATGAGTGGGAAGGAGAGGCAGAGGGAGAGGGAGACGCAGGGTCTCCACAGAGCAGGGAGCCTGACGAGAGGCTCGATCCCAGGACTCCAGGATCATGAGCCGAGGTGAAGGCAGATACTTAACCGACTGAGCCACCCAGGCGCCCCCAGGCTTAAATTTTCTAAAAAGGAAACTAATTGATTAGCTATACCATGATTTCAGGAATGGCTGGACTTAGTTGTTCAAGGCATATATAAAGAGTTTCTCTTTCTGCCCATCTTTGACTTCCTTCCATCTCTGTTTGTATAATTTTTGTCCCAGTTCTCTTCTGGGGCTGAATGAAGTTGGTGCTGAGGGCAACAGTCTTGCCATTTTATCAACTCGAGTAGAGAGTGCCTTTCTCCCAGTCTATGCTGGAAACATCCCTGGTGTCAAACTCATTGGTTCTATCTGGGGCACACCCTGATGTCTGAACCAAGCACTGACTCCCCGTGAGATGGAATAAGCTTACTGATTTATCAACCACCTGTGGCTTGAGATTTGTTCCCCACTTCCGCACCACGTGCTGTAACCAGAAGAGGTGCTATGATGCATCGGGTTGAACGGAGAAATTAGTTTCTTCACCCTTCTCCCTTTTATAAGTCGAAGCCTCTCGGACTCTAGAGAAAACACACTGATAATCTATTTCTGCCTCTTATTTTTATAAGAGGACTGAAAGGGTAAGTGACTTGTCCAGTGACCTAAAGCTGGTTTGTGACAGATGCAGAGTGAAAACCCATTTCTTTGGACTCTAGTTCAATGATTTTCCTCCCTGTACAACTCTCTCTCTCTCCTTAAGGTTTTCCTTGTGCCCTTGTCCACCATTTGGCCAAGACCACACATGGCATCTTTATTGACCATCCTACCCAAAATCTTATTTTAGAGAGAGAGAGAGTGTGTGTGTGCAAGCGAGGGGCGGGGGCAGGGAGAGAACCTCAAGCAGGCTCCTCATCCAGCACAGAGCCTAACACGGGGCTCAATCTCATGACCCTGAGATCATGACCTGAGCTGAAATTAAGAGTTGATCGCTTAACCAACTGAGCCACCTGGGTGCCCCAGCTTTGACTCTTCTTAAAGGATAATCTGATTTCAATCATAATCCAATTTGTGATAAAACTGAGCCGTCCCCCCCTCTTCTTTAAGTCACTGATACTTTTCTCCCATGTACTTTTCATGGCTTTGGACTTAGCCCATCACTTGAGCTGCAGAACGCATGAATAGGAATCTAGTCCCATGGAAATCTTGTGCTGCCTTACTGAAACCCAGTAACAACGTATTTGGAGTTCTTATTTTTATTTCATGATCTGTGACCTAAAAATCTTTCTGGAAAAAAATTATAATTTCTTCAAAGGAGTACAAATGAAAGTCATATTTTTCCTCTAAAGAATGCAAATTTATTGATGAAACAGTAGCAAATACAGGGAAGCAATATAACCTTCATAACTCCACTGCCCAGCAATGATCATTGTTAATATGTTGATGTATAATGATATTATATAATGGATCATATTATACATGTTGCTCTGTAACTTGCTTTTCTCACTATGTTACAAACATTTTGCAAGTAAATAATGATAAATCTATATCACCCATTTGAGTGGTTTTAGAATACTTCATTTGAAAAAATCCTCATTTAAACTATTCTCATGTTGTGAGGTACTTCCTTTTTGCTATTATGAGCAATATAATGAGGAGTATCTTATAATATATTTTTGGATAATATTTCAGTTGTGATACCTTGGTCCTAAGAAACCAAATGGCAGAAATTAACAACACAGGAAACAGCAGATGTTGGTGAGGATGCAGAGAAAGGGGAACCCTCTTACACTGGTGGTGGGAATGCCAACTGGTGTAGCCACTCTGGAGAATGGTATGGAGGGGCCTCAGAAAGTTAAAAATAGAATTACCCTATGATCCAGCAATTGTTCTATTAGGTGTTTACCCAAAGAATACAAAAACACTAATTCAAAGGGATACATACATCCAAATGTTTATAACAGCATTATCTACAATGGCCAAAATGGGGGATGAGCCCAAATGACCATCAGCTGATGAATGAATAAAGAAAATATGGTATTGGGTGCCTGGGTGGCTCAGTTGGTTAAGCAACTGCCTTCGGCTCAGGTCATGATCCTGGAGTCCTAGGATCGAGTCTCACATCGGGCTCCCAGCTCCATGGGGAATCTGCTTCTCCCTCTGACCTCCCCTCTCATGCTGTCTCACTCTATCTCTCTCTCTCTCAAATAAATAAATAAAATCTTAAAAAAAAAAAAGAAAATGTGGTATCTATATACAATGGAATATTACTCAACCATGAAAAAGAATGCAGTCTTGCCATTTGCAATGATGTGGATGGAGGTAGAATATATTAAATGAAATAAGTCAGCCAGAGAAAGACAAATACCATATGATCTCACTCATATGTGGAATTTAAGAAACAAAACAATCATAGGGGAAAGAGAGAGGTAAACCAGGAAACAGACTCATAACCATAGAGAACCAACTGATGGTTACCATAGGGCAGGATGATGAGGCGATGGGTGAAATAGGTGATAGGGATTAAGGAGGGCACTTGTGATGAGCACAATGAGGTATTGTATGGAAGTGTTGAATCACTAAATTCTAGACCTGAAACTATTATTACACACTGTATGTTAGCTAACTGGAATGTAAATAAAAACTTTTACAAAAAGAAGCAGAAGTTAATCACAGCTAGCTTGAAGGGAGGAAGAAATAATTTATTGGAATGATTGAGGGGACCCACAAATTTGAATCACAAAGTGAAAAAGTGAACATCAGAAGGGAGATGGATCTGGGAGGCTCTGGGGATTCAGGTAACAGAAGCTAATGGAAGGTTGGTGGAGGTCCCTACCATGGACATAAGTCAACTACAACCATGTTTTGACCTTGATCACTGCCACTGAAGTCCAAGGAAGAGGTTCCATGAGGTTTTCCTTGTGTCTCGTTCACTATTTGGCCAAGACCACACATGGCATCTTTACTGACCATCCTACCCCAAATCACAAGGAGAAATAATAATTTCCCAAAGAAAAATCCAAAGGCTTTAATTAGAAAAAAGTTGGGCAACTGAAAATGACACCATAATGCATTTGTCTGAATATTTCAGAGATTAAATTCCTGGAAATGAAGTGATTAGCTGGGAGGATAAAAACTCATTTTAAAAAATCTTCTAAATAATGCAAAAAATTATTGGCAACTAAAAAGCTAATAAAGAGAAAGTTATTATTCATAATAATAGAATTAGTAATAAATTGTTAGAAGAAATCCCAGGAGGTTTGCCTCAATCTGACTTTCATATTATATTTTAGAATTCCAACCAGAGACCGAGGGAACATGGGTAGAGTCTTGTGCCAAAACTCATCACTCCGTGCTCCATGAAATATGTAGCTTAAAGTAACAGGTTCTGAAGAAGAGGGTGAATGCATTTATTTCATTGAAAAAAAAGAGCAGAAATAAATGGAACCTTTTGAACTCAGGTTCTTATGTTTAAGTACAATTATATACAACTTAAAGAGACGGTTTAGCAGAATGGTTTAGAACAAAGGGTTTGGGTCCAAACATATCTCATTTGATTTCAGGTTCTACTACTCTTTAGCTTCTTTACTTTAAATTAACATCTTAGCTTCTGTTTCCTTATTGGTAAAGGTATCTAATATGAGTACTTACTTGATTGAGTTATTGTGGAGATGAATCGAAATAATTCTAATATGGACACACCAGGAATTGGCTGGATTATCGTAGGTCCTCAATGAGTATTAGCTCTCTGATTTATTCCCAGTGGAGTGAAGGGGTTTAAGTGTCCTCCTCCCCTAAAAGAATGCAAGGTTCCCCATCATTCTGTAAACATCGGATTTGGAACATCATCCTGGAGGACTCATAGCTTGGAAGGAATTGCTGGTGTCCATATAGGGATATCTTTCCCATTCCATGCCATGAGGGGCATTTTTAAGCCGAACTTCATCCTTGGCAGGGACAATACACCAGCCATCTTTATGATGGTTTGGAAATAGCCTTACTCCCTCAGAACTGTACTTCATTTTAAAATTCTCTTTTTACTTACTAAATATATCTTTTTATAAAAGTACATAAAAAGGGTGTGTGTAGCTTAAAATAATACCTATGTATCTATGACTTTGCTGTAGAACATTTAAACATTATCAGAACTTGGGAGGTCATCCTTCTACTTCTTTCTGACCATTTTTCTCCTTCTTAGAGGTCAGTGTTCTTCAGATTCTGTGTTAGTCGTTCCTTGCTTTATTTTATAGATTTTCCAGGGAGGTATGCATTCCCAAACACTATTTTTTGCCTGTTTTAGAAAATATTACACAGAATTACATGAATGCATTCTTTTAGGTCTTATTTTTTGTGACTCAAACTACAATTTGAGATCCATGGATGCTGCTTTGCAACTCATTCTTTCTCATTACTTTTTTAAAAAATTGAAAAAGGGTGCTTGGGTGGCTCAGTGGGTGGGGCCTCTGCCTTTGGCTCAGGTCATGATCTCAGGGTCCTGGGATCGAGACTCTCGTCCGGCCTTCTGCTCGGTGGGGAGCCTGCTTCTCTCCGCATGCCTCTCTGTCTACTTGTAATCTTTCTCACTGTCAAATAAATAAACAAAATCTTTTTAAAAAATCCAAATGAATTACTATCTACATCCTACTGTACCACAATTTATATATACCTCCTTTGGAGATGGGCATTTGGAATATTAATTTTTTTATTATTACAAATGCTGCTGCTGTAAAAACATGAACACATCTCTGAGGACACATAGGCAAAAATTTCTGTAGAATGTACACCTATGAGTGGAACTTCTGGGTATTGACAATATGCGTGTTTAACTCTATCCTACAAGGATGGATAATTTCCTAACTGGGTGTACCAATTTACATGCTCACTGGCTATGAATGAGAGTCCCTGTTGTTCCATATCCTCACCATACCTAAGAATATTAGACTTTTTATTCCCCAGTATTGCTAGTGTGAAGAGATAAATGGTATTTCAATAAATTTTCTTCATTAATAATAAAATGTTTTAATGTTTTTCTGGGTTGTCCATGTTTCCTTTCCTTTCCTTTGAATGTTCATTTTCCTAGTGTGCATTTTTTCTCTTTTTTGTTGATTTTTAGAAGCTCTTTACATATTATGGGTACAGAGTCTTCCTGGGTTATCTATGTGGTAGATATGTTCTCAGTTTGTGGTTTATCTTTTCACTTTTTTTTTATGGTATGAAACTGGTGTTTGCAGAGATGGAGAGGAACCTGGGTATCCAAATAGTTTCTGAGATGTTTTCTGCTAGGTCCCTGTGTTACCTGCTTTATCACCTGGGCTCTTCTCTCACTATTCTTTTTTAAAAAAATATTTTATTTATTTATTTGACAGAGATCACAAGTAGGCAGGGAGGCAGGCAGAGAGAGGGTGTGAGGGAGAAGCAGGCTCCCTGCTGAGCAGAAAGCATGATGCAGAGCTTGATCCCAGCACCCTGGGATCATGACCTGAGTTGAAGGCAGAGCTTTACCCCACTGAGCCACCGAGGCACCCCTTCTCTCACTATTCTTATATAAGTGCTCACTCACTCTCTTTCTCTTAACTAAGAATGGGTTAGAGTCCTAAATTTCAGCCAACTCACTTGGAGTCTTTGATCTAAAGGTCAGGTTCTACTTCCTGAGCTCAGTTATTGCTCTGAACCCGTAGTGATTGCATTAATAGAGCCTGGGCTATATTGCTCACATGGCTTTGAGTTATCACAAGCTCCAAGAGTCTTGCTTGCTGAAATAGAGATGAAGATTCCCATGGTTCAGACTCATTCGTTCAGGCAATCTGGAACATTTAAGGTGATGACGAAAAACCCACAGTGTAGACTCATGGTCCTCTAGACTTCTTTGACTTGTTTGAAAGATAAGTGAATGACTTCATGTTTGTTTTTGTCTAAGACTCATCCAATCTTTTTCCAAAGTATGTTTGGATCTTCATATACAAAGTGGCTAAAAAATTCAAGTGGTATCTTAACTATTCTATAATAACCCTATATGTGTATGTATATATATTTATGTATATGTATTTGTCATTTTATACCTGTATAAATGTGTGTGTCTAGATAGATATAGATAGATATATGTATTCACATAATCTCTGTCCGTGTTCCAGAACCCATCATGATGCAGTAGGAATTACAGAAGATAAGGCTGTTAGGGAATGACATGTGATGGCTTTACTGATTACGTCCCATGTCTCTTCAGGATGGAGGGTTGACCTACATACAACTCTTGGTGCTTAGGTGTTGCTTAGAATTGTAGCCAATTTTGATAAAATATATCTCAAGTCACAGAGGGATCTTAGAACAGCAGGTAAGAGTAAAATCCTGGTCCATGGACCCAAGAGGAGCCTTACCAGCTTTTTAGGTAGGTAATTGATGGGAGACATCAGATTTTTAGAGTTGATCAAGCTGGAAGCAAGCACACAGGTGTGGTGTGCTCTCTGGTTTGCAGTGACCAGACAGATGAGAGAGAAGAGGAGTTGTCAGCCATAAGAGGTGAAATTAAAATTCAAGTCTATTTGATCACGAAGGGCTTAACCGCTTATGATTTACTGTAAAGCTGCGTTCCAACATCTGTATCTGCTGGTCAAACTCAGTTCTGCACAGAATAAACACATCTGCCATTCTTTCTTTGGCCTTCCACATAGTGATCTACAGTTAGTAGGTTGTAAACACGCTGACCTGGCATAGGGCCCCTTCCATTTTCTAAGCCTGGACTACATTTCCCTCATGTCCCTCTGACCCCCTCCTTTTTCTTTTTAAAAAGATTTATTTTTAGGGCGCCTGGGTGGCTTAGTTGGTTGAGCAACTGCCTTCGGCTCAGGTCATGATCCCGGAGTCCCGGGATTGAGTCCCGCATCGGGCTCCCAGCTCCATGGGGAGTCTGCCTCTCCCTCTGACCTTCTCCCCTCTCATGCTCTCTCTCATAAAAAAAAAAAAAAAAAAAAGATTTATTTTTAGAGAAAGAGAGAGAGTGCACAAGCAGGAGGGGCAGGGAAAGGGAGAGACAATGTCCAGCAGACCCCACTAAGAGCTGATCCTGTTACAGGGCTCGGTCCCAGGGTCCTGAGATCATGACCTGAGCCAAAACCAAGAGTGGGACGCTTAACCAATTGAGCCACCCAGGGACCCTCCTCACCCCAGCCCCCTTCTATCTTCTTTTTGGCCTCTCCTGAAGACTACTTCCTCATGGAGGTCTTTTGCTGGGTGTCTCAGGAGGGAGATTCACTTGCTTTATGTTCTCTTGGCATTAAATATTTGGTCTTTCATAAACCTTATTAGCTTCGTGATTGTTGATGATTGTTATCTTTCCTTTGTGCATAGTGGAGATCAGGTCTGTCTTGCACACTGCTGTGTCCCCAGGACCTGGATGGAGCATACCATGGAGCACAGAATGTGCTGAATTGACATGTATTGAGTGAAAGAATGAGTAAATAAATAATGGAAAGCAAGTTAGTTCCAGGACTCAGTATAGAAACGGAGTGTCCTGGTTCCCAGAACCAGCACATTTGCCCCCATGTCTTAGACTTCCTTCAGCCCTCTAGGATCTTCTTAGGGATATCCAGAGGACAACATCTTCATTCCTTCCCATGGGAGCAGTTGCCCCTTTCACAATGCTTTTCTAGGAAAATTTCCCAAATATTTTTTGTCTATACTGGACTATACCAAATGCTTGGATTGACAAAGAACACGAACATCATTCTCTCAGTACCTACTATTTATTATAAGAATTAATGTAAAACACTGACACTTCCTGATACATGGGAAGAGCTCAGGAAATGGTAGCTGTCTGCAGAAGGGGTACCCGAGGAAATGAGGGTAATCCCAGCTCTAGGAAAATTAGCCCACCATCAGTCTTTGCTCCTTGATTTGGTCTTCCCTGGAAAACCAGGCTCGCATTCTTTAATTTCTTTCTCTCCTCTCCTCTGCTCTCCTCTCCTCTCCTCTTCCCAACTCTCCCCTCCTTTTCCTTACCCTTCCCTTCTCCTTCCTTCCCTTCCATCTTTCTTATATTTCTTATTCACTTTATAGTCTTTTAATATATAATTTCCTCTTCCTGCCATTTCTCTTATTTTTTATTTATTTAAAAATTTTAATATTTAAGTATAGCTGACACACAGTGTTATATTAGTTGCAGATGTACAACATAGTGATTTGACAATCCTGTACAATATTCAGTGCTCGTCATGTATAGTCACCATCTGTCACCATACAACACTACAATGTTACTGATCATATTCCCCATGCTGCACTTTTTATCTCTGTGACTTATTTATTTTAGGACTGGAAGTTTGTACCTTTTAATCCCCTTCATCTATTTTGTCCACCCCAACCCCCTCCCTCCCCTCTGGTAACCACCAGTTTGTTCTCTGTATTTATGAGTCTCTTTATATTTGTTTTATTTGTCTGTTTTGTTTTGCTTTTTAGATTCCACATGTAAGTGTAAGCATAAGGTCTTTGTCTTTCTCTGTCTGACTTACTTCACTTAGGATAATATTCTCTAGGCCTATCCATGTTGTCACAAATGGCAAGATCTCATTCCTTTTTATGCCCGAGTAATATTCCATTGTCTGCATGTACCATATCTTCTTTATCCATGCATCCTTGGATAGACTCTTGGGCTGTTTCCATATCTTGGCTATTGTCAGTAATTCTTCAATGAAGATAGGGGTGCAAATATCTTTTCAAATCCATGTCTTCATCTTCTTTGGGTAAATTCCCAGCAGTGGAATTACTAGATCACATGTTGTTTCTATTTTTACTTTTTTGAGGAACTCTGTACTGTTTTCCACCATGGCTGCACCAGTTTGCATTCCCACCAACAGGGACCGGTGCTCTTTCTTGATGTTAGAAGGACATACCCATGCCATCAGCACTAACACTTGCTTCTGGAGATGACAACACTTGGCCAGCTTCCCGTCGATCTCACTCTTCAGTAGATTTTAAATTAATTGAGCATCTTTCTGGTTTATAAGCCATTCTGCTAAGTGTCACAGGGAAGATAGTGATGGATCTGACTTCCCTCCTTTAGGTCAATCAGAGTGAAAAGGGACTTGGATGCATCAAGGATCAAAGAGGGTAAAAGTAGACAATTTTCTTTCTGGATGTGTTACATAGATGGAATCCTCTGTGTGTGTGTGTGTGTGTGTGTGTGTGTGTGTATGGCTTCTTGCACTTAATATTATGTTTTTAAGGGCTCTTGTGTTGTTTTACATATCATAGTGGTGTTCCTTTTTGCTGCTGAATATTATTTTGCTGGATAGATAGATATACATGGGTCTGGGGGGGGGGACTAACCCTAACTATCACCAAGCACAAGGAATATGACTGGGTTAATGGAAATATTTTAAAATTGGATTATGGATGGTGGCTTTGCAACTCAGTAAATTTATTAAAACCGTTAAATCATACACTTTACCCTGGTCAGTTTTATGGTACATAAATACTGTCTCAATAAAATTGTTAGTAAAAAAAATGAAGTGCAAAGGAAACTCATAATGGGGATCTCATATCCGGCAACGCACAGTACAGAAGGCTTCCTGGAAGGGGTGTCACGAATGATGGGTTTGATTCATTCTGTTGGCCTGAGTACTAAAAGATGTCCCTGAATGCCTGCTATGACACCTTCCTAGGACATCTCATTAAATTCCCAGAAAACTTCATTTACATAGCCCAGACCCCGGTGTGGAATGACTTGCTTAAGGGCACCCAACTAGTCTGTGATGGCACCCAGCCTGGGGCCCCCGCCTTCCCAGCATGGAAGCCTCTGCCTGTAACCACAGGCACATCCCGCCTCTGGCCCCGCTTCTAAATCTCTGGGAACGCAAGAGGATGCGGTGGTTTTACACGCCATCTGTCATCATCTTGTTTGCCGAAAGATGACCTAATTTGCTACTATCTAACCGAATTCCAACTTCAGAGCGAGGCGACATAATAAAAACACCCTCCTAATAGTGTGCTGCTTAAAGGCAAATGAATTGCTCGGATATGAAATTAGAATCGCGGTCTCCAAGTGCTCCGAAGCTGGAGGATACATAGTGCCCTAACATTGATGTCAGTTACGTCCTAACCTTCAGCATGATGATGGGACATTACACCCCTCCATCACTGACTGCGGATGCGCCCTCACTTTTTATTTCTCTTGTTAAATATGAGCTTTGTTGTGCTCCATCGATCTCTGCAAATATTCCGCTATTTACAACTTGGATAATCTTTGTGTAATCTGCAGGAGTAATTGGATTCCTACAAGTGTGGCTGAGTTTTGTTTGCAGCATCACCGGGGTGGGGGGGCGGTGGAGAAATGGGGACTCTGACACCCTGAAAGCCCCCCAGTTGCAGAAACCTCTTTTGTTCTCTAGTTAAAGCTGACCTTTTCTCTCTGGTTTGAAAGGTTACGTCCTAATAAGTTTGGGCGCTTGTAACAGAGAGGAGGTAGTTCCTATAAATGAAACAAGGCTTAAAAGTCACAGCTCTCTGGTTCCTCTGAAGCCATCGCTGCTGTGGCCAGTCATTATCTCATCCAAGAAAATAAGGATGAAAGAGTTCGCCTATGTTTATTATTATTTATTTAAAAGATTTTATCTGCTTATTTGACAGACAGAGATCACAAGTAGGCAGAGAGGCAGGCAGAGAGTGGGGGGGAAGCAGGCCCCCCACTGAGCAGAGAGCCGGATGCGGGGCTCAATCCCAGGACTCTGAGATCATGACCTGAGCCAAAGGCAGAGGCTTTAACCCACTGAGCCACCCGGCGCCCCTCGCCTATGTTTAAAGAAATGACTCTTTGGGGAGAATACAGGTGTTCGTGCAGACGCATGTGCACAGACACACAACCCCGGAATCCAAGGCTTGTGTTCCTTTTGCCAAAACCTTTCATTCTTTTCCATCAACAGTAGGTACTTGGAAGGGAAGGAGGATAGTGCTGCTTTCTTATCTTGATTCTGCCAGCCAGCTAGCCTTGGGCAAACTAAACTCTCAGAAGCTTGCTTTTCCCGCTGTTTACAATGGGGGATCCTAATAAAATTGACATTGTAGGGACGCCTGGGTGGCTCAGTTGGTTGAGCGGCTGCCTTCGGCTCAGGTCATGATCCCTGGTCATGACCCAGGGATTGGGTCCCACATCGGGCTCCTTGCTCCGCAGGGAGCCTGCTTCTCCCTCTGCCTCTGCCTGCCACTCTGTCTGCCTGTGCTCACTCCCGGTCTCTCTGACAAATAAATAAAATCTTTTTTAAAAAAAATTGACATTGTAGAGTTGTTATGAATGTACATTAGCAGATTTGTGAAATTCTTAGAACCCTGGCACAGAGTAAGCATTCGTGTTTGTTAAAGAAACTCAGTAAGAGGAGAAAAATGATACGTGGATGCCATCTTGCCAAGGTGTAGGATAATGATGGGACTTGGAAATTTTAGGTTATGCTCAGAAAAGTAGAAGCTTGAAAAGAAGGAAGCCACATGAAGGTGGGGGACTCTGGGTCTGAGGGACAGAGAGGCCATGGTGAAGATGATACCCCATAAACCATAGCATCCCTAATGGGGGACCCTACCTCTAAGACCCAAGGGCATCCAGTCAGGGTCCCATTGCGAATGGATTATTTTTAATTTTAAAGAAGTGAGGGGAGGAACACCTGGCTGGCTCAGTCGTTAAGCATCTGCCTTCCGTTCAGGTCATGATCCTGGGGTCCTGGGATCAAGCTCCGCATCAGGCTTCCCACTCAGCACTCTCCCTTTCCCACTCTCCGGGCTTGTATACCCTCTCTCACTGTGTCTCTGTCAAATAAATAAATAAAATCTTAAAAAAAAAAGAAGTGAGGGGAGTTTGCTTATGATTTGTTATCATAGCAATAGTTTTCAGATAAAAAGATGTAAAGTTGCAACATTAATAATCAAAACTAATTAAATCCATTTAATGTTATTAAAATGATAATGTAACTTCACGAGTTGTTAGGAGTCTGTTTTTGAAAAAAAAATCAGTGTATGTAGGGAAATGTATGGATGGGTCGAGGACAAATCATAGTTTTTTAATGTAAAAAATTTTAAGATTTATTTTATTTTTAAGAAGATTTTATTTATTTATTCATTTGTTCATTTATTCATTTAGAGAGCACTCAGGCATGATGAAGGGCAGAGGGAGAGGAAGAGAGAGAATTTTGAGCAGGCTTCATGCCCAGAACAGAGCCCTCTGTGGGGCTCAGTCTCACCATCTTGAGATCAAGGCAAGAGTCGGTCACTTAACCATCCGAGCCATCTGGCACCCCCAGAATATAGATTTTTAAAAACCCAACAATTCATTTTTGCATCCACAGGAAAATTACCCTAGGAGTTACTCCATAGAGCTTGCATGGTAGTGCATTTGGAAGAACACTGACATTTCTTCAAATTCTAGGAATCTTATTTGGGCATTTAGCAAACCTACCAATTCACTGGCCATGTAAGGGAGAAATGGACCCTTACCTATGGCCAAATAGAAGATGAGTTCATGGACAGAATAACTATGCTGTCTCCACAAAATCTATATAGATCATAAAATATGCTCATTGTGGAAAGAGAAATACACAGAATGTGAACATTATCTAAAATCTTGCCCCACAGGCAGAACCTTCATCAACATTTTGTATATGTCTTTGTAGTGTCTACCCTCTCTCTCTCTCTAGAACATAGGGAAAAGGAAGGAAAAATAAAATAAGACAATAACAGAGAGGAAGGCAAACCATAAAAGACTCATAACTCTAGGAAACAAACAGGGTTGCTGTAGGGGTGGTGAGTGGGGGAATGGGGTAAATGGGGGGATGGGTCTTAAAGGAGGGCACATGATGTAGTGAGCACTGGATGTTCTATGTAACCGATGAATCATTAAACTCTACCCCTGAAACCAACAAAACACTGTATGTTACACTGTATGTAATGTTAAATAAAAATTAATAATAATAAAAGAAATACATAAACAGATGTCTCTCTCTCCATCTGTATTTATATCTCTAATTTTTAATCTGGTTAGGTAGAGGTAGTTTGATTACTTAGAGACTGAAACTACATATATACATATAGACATACACTTTCTGTTTTTAACAAAATTAAGATCACAGAACACACAATATATCCTGCCTTACATTTGGATGCTTTTGCTTAATAGAATACCATACGCATTTTCTCATGACGCTGAATATTCTTTGCAACATGATTTTAATGCCTTCATAATATTTCATTGTATGGCCACCTCATAATTTGTTTCACAAATCTGTTATTGTGAATAGTTATGTTTTTTAAATTTATCACTATTATAAATAATGTGATACTATCTTGTGTGCATTTGTGAGTATTTCTTTTGGATAAATTCCTGGAAGTAAAATTACTGGAGGAGAGGATATAAACCCTTTTATAAGCTTTTTGATATATTTTGCCAAATTACCCTCAAGAAAGGATAAAACAATTTATTTTCCTACTATCATTGAATGTATTACCTCACTGCACTCTTGACAACAGGCAGCATTTCATATATAATTTTATTCTTTGTCAATTTGATAGATGAATAATGGCATTTTGTTGTTGTTTTAATTTGCATGTATTTGGTTATACAAAATAGACTGATCCTTCAGTCTTATATTATCCATATGTAATTCTTCATTTATGAGCTGTCAATTGGTGTTTCTTTTTTTTTTTTAATTGGATGTTCCTCTTTGCTTTTCTTTATTGATCCACTAAAGTTATTTAAATATCAGATATGTTAGCTTTTGGAGGAAAAAGTGGTAAGATTGTGTTAGAAAACATTCTGGTAGGATAAACCCTGAACCATTAATGAACCCCGAATCATTACTCTCTCTCTCTGGGGATTAGGGTAAGTGGAAAGAGGGAAATGCTAGTTTATTCTCAGCTTCCCTCTCAACAGTACCCGTTGTTCATCCTTTTCTGTCCTACCCTGTGCCTAAGGAGGTTGACCTCTCTCTATGCACTGTATTCTTTGGGCTCCCTTGCTCTCTACTTTCCAGCTGGTTTTTGGCTAGTGGGCACCAGTGACTGTGGATCACAGGGCAGGAGGAGGGAGGCAAGTAGGGCTTTGTGTTCTCCTCTCACCCCCTGCCTGCCTAGCTGTGGGCCTGGTAGAACTGGGTGTCCCCCTCTGGTCACAGGCTTCTGTCAGATGACCCTATGCCCATAGGTCCAACTGTTGATGTGGAAACATCAACTCTCCCCCTGGGCCACTTTCAACCTGGGGTGTCAAGAGTTTCCTGCTGCAGCTGGTGCTTAGTGCTCCCCCATCCCCTGTGGATTCCCTTCACCGTGCCCACATATCTGCATATGGTGCCTTCACTGAACCCTCCTCACGTGAACCCCACACATAAGTCACCTGGTTCCTGCCAGGACCCTGTGTGTCATAAGGGAGGTGATTCACTTTTACTATATATATATCCATAGTGGTGTTGATTTCAGTTTTTGTTTTCAATAATCATGTATTCATTTTGTAATTAGCTACAATCCTTGTACATTTTCTCCCCTGGCCACTTGAATTTGTTCTTCTGGAATTTGAAAGGCATTGTCCATTTTTCTATTGAGTTGTCAGCCCCTTTCTTGTCAATAGGTAAGAGCTCATTGACTGTTAGAGCTTTTTATACAGCGCGTCTTACCTCTACTATAAATGTCCCCTGAATCTATGGTCTGTCTTTGCTTTTCATTTCAAATATGTTTTGACATAAGCAAATTATAAAACCATATTGAGTCGAATTGCCTGTATGTCTTTTGCCATCTCTGTGTATCCTGTCCTAATTAATAAGGCTTGATTATCCTAAGAATTTGTAAATAGAGTCTCTACAGTTGTTTTCTCATATTTTCATTCAAATTTTATTTGCAAATCTACCAACTCTCTAGTCGATGCTGAAGCTTTGGCTCTTTTGAATACTATTGCCAAGACTGTGCAAATCTTTGTGTAGATAGGGACTTTATTTTTATATGATGTGAGTCATTCATAGTCAGAGACTCTAGTCCTACCTAGTGTTCAGTGTAACAACAAAATATCACTTTACTTTCAAGAGTTTGGCCAAAAGAAGCCCCACAAAAATTAAAAATTTTAGCACTTCTTTCTAATGGCCATGAGGGGAAAGTTGTTTCCAGAAGTTACTGGAGAAAGTATCAATTTTTACAGTCCTTTTGGAAAGGAAAAGGGCAATATCTTTTAAAATTAAAAGTACACATTCTGTTCAACCCAGCGATACCACATCTGGGAATTCAACCCATAGTAATAAAAACATCCATAAATTAAGACACATACACCAAGATGTTTACAGCAGCCTTGCTTGTAGTAGTGAAAATAAATGTGGATGACAAAGAAAGGTTGAAAAATCTATATAATAGAACATTTTGCAGCCACTTGAAATTATAGCTGGAACCGTTAGAAGGATGTCTATGAGGCATCGTTGGGTAAGAAGAGAAAGGTAAAGAAATGTTTTTCATATGATACTATTTTTATTAAACTAACAGTGACCAAAAAAAGGATGTGTGTGCGGGGTGGGGGGACAGGGACAAATTTGCAAATAATTACTAGAGAAGGGCAGAGAAGAACTTAGAGCTGTGTTGTTAGCACAGGCTGTGTTCTTATGTGATTTGGGAGGAGGGCAAGAGAAAACATTGTAATAGAAGAATACAATTCTCCACTTATGATAGGATCCCTGTTTGGTTTGTTACAGATATCTGCATCTATTTGCATAAATAAATTAGAAAAAAAGAATATATTTGTAACGATTGACTTGTAAAGCTGTCCGTGACAGATTGTCAGGCACGAAGGCCAAGTTGCATTGAAATGTGTAAACAAACAACAAAGGAAACCCGTTTGTGTATACATATACATATGGTGACATTTAGTTGTACAACAGAAGAAAAGTAGGTTGTATTCGAAATCGCACATAGGAGGGGAGCAGTGAAAGGCGGAAGGGAACGAAGGGAGACGGGAAACAAGGAAGTGATGATTTGCGTATGTACGATTTTATATTGTATTATTGCAATTGAAGTATTTTTATCATTTGAAAAACATGTTAATTTTTTATGTTAATATTTTTTGAAAAATAGGAAAACACAGAAGGGGGAGAAGTACTATAATCAAACTATGCCCAAGGGGTTCAGGAAGGTAGATATGACCAGTGTCTTAGGAGACCTGGAAAAATCTCATGGAGGATACTGGGAACAGGCCTTGGATAAAGAGAAGAAATTCCTCAGGCGAAGTAAAAGGGTAAAGTAAGAGTAAACAGGTAGAGAAGTAAAAGGTACAACAGAGCATACAGTGTGTGCAAAGGCACAAATGTGTATATTTTAAAAACTGCTTAAAAATTTGGTGAGATGGAAGAGAAATAGTGATCTGGGACTGCATCCCGGCATCTGAAGGAATTGGGGATTTTATATCTTAATCTCAGTACTCTTGACTTCAGGACCAGCTAAGTCTATGAAGAGCGGCTGTGCCGTGCACGGGAGGGTGTCTGTTAGCAGCCCTGGTCTCTGCTCATCAGGAGACCGTAGTAACCCCTGACCCTCCAGTTGTGAAAACCAAAGCTATCTCCAGACATTGTTACGTGTTGCCTTGGGGACAAAATACCCCATTCCCTCCCTGAGAACCACTGCTGGGTGATAGGGAGTAAACAGTCTTTAAGTGGTTGGCTGTTAGAATGACTTTGTGGTGGAAGATAGATGGGAGAGGAGAAGGCTGGAGGCACGGAGGCCATTCAGAAGGCCACTACCATGATCCAGGCGGGAAACAGGACAGCAGGGAGG
>RCUC01144759.1:0-95233 GCA_003697995.1 Taxidea taxus jeffersonii | reverse complement strand
ATGGAACAGAATAGAGAGCCCAGAAATAGACCCTCAACTCTATGGTCAACTAATCTTCGACAAAGTAGGAAAGAACATCCAATGGAAAAAAGACAGCCTCTTCAACAAATGGTGTTGGGAAAATTGGACAGCCACATGCAGAAAAATGAAATTGGACCATTTCCTTACACCACACACGAAAATAGACTCAAAATGGATGAAGGACCTCAACGTGAGAAAAGAATCCATCAAAATCCTTGAGGAGAACACAGGCAACAACCTCTTCGACCTCAGCCGCAGCAACTTCTTCCTAGGAACAACGCCAAAGGCAAGGGAAGCAAGGGAAAAAATGAACTATTGGGACTTCATCAAGATCAAAAGCTTTTGCACAGCAAAGGAAACAGTCAACAAAACCAACAGACAACTGACAGAGTGGGAAAAGATATTTGCAAACGACATATCAGATAAAGGGCTAGTATCCAAAATCTACAAAGAGCTTAGCAAACTCAACACCCAAAGAACAAATAATCCAATCAAGAAATGGGCAGAGGACATGAACAGACATTTCTGCAAAGAAGACATCCAGATGGCCAACAGACACATGAAAAATTGCTCCACATCACTGGGCATCAGGGAAATACAAATCAAAACCACAATGAGCTACCACCTCACACCAGTCAGAATGGCTAAAATGAACAAGTCAGGAAATGACAGATGCTGGCGAGGATGTGGAGAAAGGGGAACCCTCCTACACTGTTGGTGGGAATGCAAGCTGGTGCAACCACTCTGGAAACAGCATGGAGGTTCCTCAAAAAATTGAAAATAGGGCTACCTTATGACCCAGCGATTGCACTACTTGGTATTTACCCTAAAGATACAAACGTAGTGATCCAAAGGGGCACGTGTACCCGAACGTTTATAGCAGCAATGTCCACAATAGCCAAACTATGGAAAAACCTAGATGTCCATCAACAGATGAATGGATAAAGAAGAAGTGGTATATATATACAATGGAATACTATGCAGCCATCAAAAGAAATGAAATCTTACCATTTGTGACGACATGGATGGAACTAGAGCGTATTATACTTAGCGAAATAAGTCAACTGGAGAAAGACAACTATCACATGATCTCCCTGATATGAGGAAGTGGAGATGCAACGGGGGTGGTGGTTAAGGTGGTAGGAAAAGAAAAAATGAAATAAGATGGGATCGGGAGGGAGACAAACCAAAAGAGACTTTTAATGTCATAAAACAATCTGAGGGGGGTGGGGGGAGAGGGGTTGGGAGAGTGTGGTGGGGTTACATTATATGTTTAAATTTAAAAAAGCTTAAATAAAAAAATAAATAAATAATATAAAATAAATATATGAGATATATATGTGTGTATATACATATATATGTGTGTATATACATATGTACACATATATATAGCACATGCACAAATTGATTATATACATAGTTTGATACATATGAATTTAATGATTGGATAATTGAAATTTCCATTCTCATCTTGCTGGCTGTTAATACACAGGTGAACCTAAATATACTCAATGTAAATCATTTCTGATTTTCAAAGAGCGGGAGGGTGTATCATTAAGCATTAGTAGATGAGTTTTACTAACTTAGATGGGCAACTTTTTGAACAGTGGAAAAGCCTGTGTCATAGGAGAGACTTACCAAATTATATCTTGATATTCATTTGAAATATGAATATCAGTTGAAATAAAAAATTATTTTAAATATAAAATGAGAAGAAATGGGTAAAGACATTATAGAATACACAAAACGTTAGAGGCTTCTAAAAAGGCAAATTATGCATATGACATAATCTGATAAGGGGCTATATATATCCAATATATATAAAAACGTTTACAACTCAACACCAGAAAACCTCAAACAATCCAGTGAAAAAATGGGCAGAGGACCTGAACAGGTATTTTCCCAAGGAAGACATACAGATGACCAATAGGCACATGAAATGCTGCTCAATATCACTTCTCATCAGGGAAAAGCAAATCAAAACCACAGTGAGATATCACCTCACATCAGTCAGAATAGCTAGTATCAAAAAAATAAGAAAAAGCTAGTTTTTACAAGGATGTGGAAAAAAGGGAACCCTTTGCACTATTGGTGGGAATGTAAATTTGTGCAAACACTGTGGAAAGCATTATAGAAGTTCCCCAAAAAATTAAAAACAGAACTATCATAGGATCCAGTAATTCCACTCCTGGGTATTTAACCCCCAAAATGAAAACACTAATTTAAAAAGATATATGCACCTGTATGTATGTTTATTGCAGCATTATTTACAAGAGCCAAGATACAGAATTAACCTAAGTGTCCACTGAGAGATGAATAAAGAAGATACCCACACACACACACACACACACACACACACATGCACACACCCACACACACACACACACACACTGGGATATTACTCAGCTCTAAAAAGTGATGAAATCTTACCATTTGCTGCAATGTAAATGGACCTAAACAGTATTATGCTAAGTGAAATAAGTCAGTCATACACAAATACCATATGATTTTACTTATAAGTAGCCTCTAAAATGCAATACATATGAACACTCTCTTAAATATAGAGAACAAACTGTCAGTTGCCAGAGGAGAGGTGAGTGGCATATAAGGTAAAATAGGGGATCAAGAGGTACAAACTTCCAGTTTTAGAATAAGTAAGTCATGGAGATGAAAAGTTCAGCATAGGAAATATAGTAAATAATATTGTAATAATGTTGTGTGGTGAAAAATGGTGATTATAGTAGTGGTAGTGATTGTTGAGAAATGTATAGAATTGTTGGATCACTAAGATGTGTGCCTGAAGCTACCATACATTGTATGTCAATTATACTTCAAAGATAAAAATACACAAATACATAAATATAAAAATGTCAAATTAATTCCAACGTGAAGGCAAAGGTGGCAGCTATTTTAAAGTACTGATAGTTAAAGAGTACATAAAATAAAAATAGGAAGCAAAGATAGCTTAAAAAATATTTTTAATATCCTAAGTATGTGAAAGGATCCTAGAAAGTAGGAGAGAATTTTGATAATTCAATATATGTTATTGAGAATTTTAAAAATGACATAAGTTGAAGGAGAGTCTTCCTTTCCTGTCTTGGGTTATTAACCCTAGATCATCTTAACATATTTTTGTTGGAGAAATATATTTAAACAAAGTTTTACCTACATGCCATATGTTTTAGTCTGGGATTTTGTTTTGTTTTGTTTTGTTTTTGTTTGTTTGTTTGTTTTATAGCTTATTAAGCATGGTCTCAATTGTTAAGTCTTCCCACTTCCATTTTTGTCTCTTTGAGCCTGATCTTAGTAGTAAAATACAACATGCTTTAAGGCAGTATATTAATACAGAGCTTCTGAAATGCAGAGTTGCTCAAAAAAACTAAGAGCAGCTTGCTCAAATCGAAACAAAATGTCAAAGGCATCTATCTTGTAAGATTCAAAGCTATTTCTCCATTTCAGACAAGTGCATATCTTCTAAATTTTCTTTTGGTTATGGGAGATCATGACTTCATTTTTCACCCAATAATTTTTACTTGAAAGGAGAAACGGGGGTGGCATTGGGAGGGTTGATATTGAGGGCAAATGAGATACTCTAAATAAAATAATGAGGAATTCTATGAAATTTGACCAAATAAAACCCTGTGATTCCACATAGATGGACATTCTATATCTTACACCTTCATTTTTCTACCATGTATGAATAGAACTCTCTGATCAATTCCACATTGCTTTACCTCTTATAACATCAAGGTGTTAATGTCTTATAACATCAAAGGTGTTGATATCTACTGAAAAAAAAAACGCCTATTGAAAGCACAAGAATAATCTCTTTAGCTTGATTATTTTTTGAAGCTTAAAAGCTTAAAAGCTTAAAAGATTAAGACTGGGATGGTAGATATTGAAACCAATGCTACTGACTAGTTTCAACCTTTTCCAAACTTGCTACACAATCCAAGATTCTTTGAGAGAGAAATGGGGACAATTCTTTATAAAATCTTCAAAATGGACTCACATAATTATTCCTCTCAAAGTGACAAAAAGGAAAAAATTACAGATTGATGATACTTAATCTTTTTAACTCTTTAAAACCACTGGAGCTGGTTTACTGACAACAAAAAGGTTTGGTGTTACCATTTTTGTAGATTCTATTTCCTCCCTAAAATGAAATAGTTTATTTTTCTAGGGCTAAAGTGATTAATTGATTTAAGAAAATTGTATTTGAATTTTGATGATTTGTATTAATCTATTTTCTATGATACTAATTTCTAAGCCTAGGCTTTGTTCTTACTTGTTTTTTTTTTTTTTAAAGATTTATTTATTTGACAGAGAAATCACAAGTAGGCAGAAGTAGGCAGAGAGGCAGGCAGAGAGAGAGGTGATAAGCAGGCTCCCAGCTGAACAGAGAGCCCGATGTGGGGCTTGACCCCAGGACCCTGAGATCACGACCTGAGCCGAAGGCAGAGGCCCAACCCACTGAGCCACCTGGGTGCCCCTCTTACTTGTTTTTTAAACAATGATTTCAGCATCTGCCATTAATGATTTATATAATTGTTCACTAACAATTTTATTTCTTTTTTTTAAGATTTTATTTATTTATTTGACAGACAGAGATCACAAGTAGGCAGAGAGGCAGACAGAGAGAGATGAGGAAGCAGGCTCCCCACTGAGCAGAGAGCCCGATGTGGGGCTTGATTCCAGGATGCTGGGATCATGATCTGAGCCAAAGCCAGAGGCTTTAACCTACTGAGCCACCCAGGAGCCCCAACATTTTTATTTCTAAGCTGTGATAATGGTTTTCTCTTTGAGCTGGGTTCTTTACCGATCATCTGACTTAAAGTACAATTACTGGAACATTTAAAAAAAAGTATCAAAGGCTATACTTTTTCACTATAGTGTCTAAATGTTTTTCTTTAGCAGCTTTAATACTTTTAGCATTTTTATAGTTATTGCATTAGCAAACATTTATAGAGTTTCAGCTTTGTGTAGTCATTTTTTTCCCCTAGAACTTATTGCTTTGATAAAAATGAATATAACTTAATTCCTGCCTAGGATTTTGGAATTCTGTGGGCAAAACTGAACTATAGTACTATTAGACAGTGAATATTATGAGCACTTGTGTGCATATCAGATTTCTAAATCTGGACAATAGCATAAGAGTGGTTTATTTATGTGTTTATTGTTCATATTTTATTTTGAGCCACGTTTCGAAATTTCCTAATCCTTATGGAAGTTGCAAAGATTGTATTTTGAACATCTGTATATCTTACCTAGATGCACCAAATATAAAATTTTGCCCATCTTGTTTGTTTTATTTCTTCTTTCTCTCTACCCATCTGCCACTTCTGAAGCATTTAAGAATAAATTGGAGAAAGACAAAATAATTCACATAAATAATTCAGCATTTATCTCCTAGAAACATGATCATTCTCCTTATAACCACAGCACAATTATCATGCTCAGGGAATTTGACATTGATATAAAATTGTTATCTAATATACAGTCATATTCAACTATCCCTATTATCTGTATGCTCTTTTTAGCTGTTTTTTAATCCAAGATCTAATCAGCAATCACCCCCTGCATTTCATTGTCACCTCTCTTTAATCCCCTCTGGTCCAGAACAGTACATCAGCCTTTTATTTATCTGTTCAATACTGGCGTTTTTGTAGAGTTCAGGTTAGTTGTTTCGCTGACCCACTCTTACTTTGGATTTGTCTGATTTCAATTCAGGTTAACCATTTTGAGAGAGAATGATATTGTGTCACATTTGGGAGTATTAGGCATGACTGAAATGCTGTGGTGGGTGTGAATTGTTTAGTGGACATGTACATGAGCATCAGGAGGCCAGAGAGTAAGTAGATTGAAGAGTCATGTTTGAGTCAAGAGACAGAATGATGCACATTGCTGAGTTATTTGGACCTGTGAGTACTTGGATGTAAAGGATATATTAATGGAAGAACAACATTTAAACCAACACTGAAATAGCTAAATGGCTGAAATCCACACAAGCCAAAGTGAAAAGTGCATTGTAAAATTTATCATCTTCTGAGTTGGGTTAATTTTTTCTAACTAAACCCATTGAGACAGACTGGACTTTCCTCATCATTGACGTTCTAATTCTGGTATTTTGATAATTACAGATACAAGAGTGAGTCAAGACATTTAACACAAATATTTTCTTCTCCTACCTGCTCCCAACATCTGGAAATTGTACCAAGCTTTTAGATAGAATGGTTCAAACTCAGAGCAAACCTGGGGGAAAAAAAAAAAAAAAGCTAGAGGGTGGGTGGATGGAAATTCTTATTTTGTATATTTGCTGACCAGAAATTACAAATAATTTGAGAAAATGAAATCCAGTGCTCTAGTAGTGCTCATATTAAAAGGAACATTAATATCAACACAACTAAAAACCAAAGCTAAACCTCTTTGAACTTACAATCCTCTCCACCTGTCCTGATACCTTTCACAGTACAACTTCTCAGAACAGTTACCTGTTACTGCTGTCTTCACTCCATTGCCCTACATTCTCTCCTTGCACTATGCAGTTCTATATCTATAGCATTTGTCTAAAACTGTTGTACTCAGAATACTCAGTGACCATCATTAAATGACCAGTGGTCATTTCATTGTTTTCATTTTACCTAACTTTTCAGCAAATGATAGTTGAATATTCCTTCCTACTTGAATTGCATTGTTCTCTTGACTGTGTGACACAATGTTTTATAGTTTTCCTCTTTCTTCATTCACAACTTTTTCCTATACTCCATTTTTAGCACCTTTCTTTCTACTTTGGAGTCTGCTACTTCTCTCCACCACTACAGCTATTATTCTACTCCAAACTACCATTATCTCAGCCTTGGATGCCGTGACGGCCTCTTGTGCCAAACATATCCTTTCACTCCCCTAATTAAATCTCTCAGAAGACAATACATGACATGTAAAAATAAATCCAACCTCCATCAAGAGCTTACAAGATCTAGCATCCTTCCACTATACCACCATATTACCATGTATATTCATTAGAGTTCTCCAGAGAAACAGAACAAACAGAAGGTGATGATGATAGATATAGATAGATGATAGATAGATAGATAGACAGATAGATGATGATAGATAGATAGATAGATAGATAGATAATAGGAGATTTATTATAGGAGTTGGTTTATGTGGTTACAGAAGCTGAGAAATCTCACAGTCTGCCATCTGTGAGCTGAAGAACCAGCAAGGCTAGTGGTATTATTAAGTCACATGCCAAAGGCCTGAGAACCAAGGGAGCTGATAGTGTGAGTCCAGTAATCTGAAGGCCCGCGAAGCAGGAGCTCTGATATCTGAGGGTAAGAAAGGATGGACATTCAAGATCAAGAAAAGAAAGGGTGAATCACACTTTTTGTTTTAAGGGGGGGTCCTCATTAGATTGGATGAAGCCTGCTCACATTGATGAAGGCGGTCTTCACTATCTACTGAACCAAATGTTAATTTGTTCTAGAAACATCCTCATAGACACACCTGAGATAATGTTTCACCAGTTGTGTGGGTATCTCTTAGGCCAGTCAAGTTGACACATAAAATTAACCATTACGTTATGCTTACAACACCAATGGCCTTTTTCTTCCCTATCAACTCAAAACTGTTCTAAATTAGAGCTTTCATATGAGCTATTTCTCTGCATCAAATATCCTGCTCAGAGCTTCTCAAAGCCATCTCCTTTTTATAGTGCAGGTTTACCTGAACTATTATTTTGTCAGAAAGACCTGCACTGACTACTTAATCTAAAGAATGTTCCTGGCCCTGTCTTCAATACTTTATATATAACACTTCATTATATAATAATGAAATAATATTATAGATTATTATTATTTATAATATATAATAACACATATTATATAATATATCTTATATCATATATAATAATATGAATTACTATTATAACAATAATAAAATAGTTATTAAGATTCTTGTCCCCATCAGGACAAGTAAGCAGTTTTTCAAAGTGGTGAGACTAGCCAGCAACTGAACTAGGATTCTCTATGAGACAGATTACTCAACACTAACTCCTAATCATTGCTAAACTGTTGCTCATAATTGCTATCATCCCCTTTTATTTGCTAATTGTAGCACTTAGACTATCTGAAAAATCTGATTTCCTCCTTATTTATTATTCACTGCTTATTATTTGTTAAATAATCTCCATGACAAATTTTCAATTTTTTTAATATCCTACTGTACCACCTAAAATATTCCTGGAACAAAGCAATTGCTAAGAAGGGCACTAATGAGGGGGTACTTGGGTGGCTCAGTAGGTTAAGCCTCTACCTTTGGCTCAGGTCATGATCTCAGGGTCAGGCTTTCTGTTCAGTGGGGAGCCTGCTACCCCTCTCTCTCTGCCTGCCTCTCTGCCTACTCATGGTTTCTCTGTGTCAAGGAAATAAAATCCTAAAAAAAAAAAAAAGAGACTGATGAATGGGTCAGAGAATCCGTTGATAGGAAGAAACCCCAAATCAAAACATAAAGAAGATCCCTGCTGTCAAGTTTGAAAGTTTCAGGTACACTGATTGAATGACAAGGACAGGAATCTAGGAGGACCTCTGTGCTTTTGGCTAAAAAAAAAAAAAAAAAGTATAATCAGAATGTTTAGCTAGGCTGGCTCCACATTACAACTCAGCTTCATTTCTTCCACAACATCTTCCTCCTACTGTAATGCCTATGAGCATTTGGGCTGTCATTTTCTTCTGAAATAGAAAAATGACTTCTAATAATAACACCTTTTATTTGTATAGCATTCTATATCTTAACATGTTTTTTACATGCAATTTTACTTACTCCTCATAATAGTTATCAGAGAAAGACTTTATTATCCTCACTTTAGAGACATGAAATGGAGACTTATGCAAATTAAGTCTCCTGTTAAACTTGTTGGTATGTGGCATATCTGGGACTCGAACTTAGATCATCTGTTGGCAAGTCCTGTATTTTGTTCTTTTTAATTGTAATAGAACTGCTCCTCTCATGAATAATTTCTTCTTTATTGTTTTTACCTAGGATGTCTCTTCATAATATCATTAGTGAAAGCATGTAGTCAGCTTTTAATTTGTTTTCTATTTCATTAATTTTGCTTCTGTTCCTAATGAATTTTGGCTAACATTTTGGTTGCAAAGTCTTGTTAAATGAAATTGATCATATAATAGAATAAATACATTAACTTACATGATTAAAGCATCAGTTTAGAGAGTATATGTGATGGAGCAATCTATTTCTTGAATAATGTACTGAGGCATAATATAGGACTATAAGAAAGTAAAAATTGAATCTTTGTTTAAAAAGATAACGTGATGTAGTGGGTTGCTTGGCAATAAATTTTCTCAAGATATGCATATTTGGGGAACAAAAAATGAAATATTGAAGGCAGAACACTTGGAAAAGCAGATATAAGATTATATATTTTGAAACAAAAACTGTGATTAATAGAATTCTATTCAAAGTTAAGGAATTAGACAAAGACTTTTAAGGTGAGCCATACATATTAAAATTTTATGATAGAAAGATTTGTTGATTTTCAGTCCCCAGTTTAAATGAATGACCCTCTTTGCTTGAACTACAGTGATTGCATCAGCAAATGAAATCTGCGCATCTTTCTGCTTCTTATCCCAAGGTGACTGTGTCTATACTATGCACCACTTAATTCCATGTTATAGGCATCTTGATAACATAAGAGTAAGTACAGGAGTAAAATATAGAGTTTTAATTCAGGCAAACCTGAGTTAATTTGAAAACCATTTCTGTCTTTCAAGTTCACTGACTCTGAACCAGTTCCTTAACTTCACTGAGCCTGTTTCCATTCATAAAATGGAGATCATAATACCATTTAAAATGATTCCTGTGAGAATGAATTAAATGATGAAAGTGGCATGTACTGTGCTTGGAATAGTAAGTGTTCTATCAAAGAAAACCAAGTCAGCTCTCCTTGTCCACCAACTGTAATATATCACCATAAACTAAGATGGGCTTTCTGGTCAGGAAAGCATTGAATTTAAAAGTTTTAAAAGAGGTTTTCATCTGTCTATTTATCTATCATCTATTGTTCTGTATCTCTGTTACTGTATTTATCATCTCTCTATGTAACTTCTTGTAATAATGGAAACTTCTTTCAAATGAAATTTTAATTAAAATACTAGTATGTGAAAACAGTGTAAATACTCTAGTTGACAACTGGTTTTCTCAGAAACCGCTCCACAGACTTGCACGGCACTGTGGGACATAGTTTGAAAATCACTAAGCCAAATAAACTTTATAGGCCCTGCATCTATCACAAAAGAGCAAACTTTGCAATTTTAGTTTTTCAGATTTCTTCTTGTGGATACAACTGACTTCACAGTATCAACAATGGCTCAAATTTTATTGGCCTAGTCACCCAACATTTTAACAAAGGATCCTGATACTCTCTCCAAATGAATTTTTGTGGACATTCAGGAATAAATTACATTTGATAATTGCATGGATATTCTATTTTTAAATAATAAATCATATTGCTATATATATAGTTAACAATATTACATTATATATTTGAAGGTTATTAAGAGTAGATCTCTAAAGTTCTCATCAGAAGAAACAAAACTGTAACTGTGTGTGGTGATGGTAAACTCATGTGGTAATCATTTTGCAATATATACATATATCAAATCACAATGTTGTACAACTTAAGGTTATACAATGTTATATGTCAATTATATCTCAATAAGACTGGAAAAATAATAAAATAAGAAATCTATATGGTTTCATTACACATAACACCTTTACTGTTTCCTAGCTGCTTTAGACCACTCTGCTTCTGTTTAAGAAACATTTTATGGCTTTTGGTGGGGAGGTGAAAATAATGCCTAGAACAAAGATATGATTGCTTTGGTAGAATCTATGTTTTTAAGTCCCCTGAAGAGAAAGTTAGACTTTGTCGAGAGAGAAAAGACTTCTTTTTTTTTTTTTTTTAAAGATTTTATTTATTTATTTGTTAGAGAGAGAGAGAGAGTGAGCACAGACAGAGGCAGAGGCAGAGGGAGAAACAGGCCCCCCGCCGAGCAAGGAGCCCGATGCGGGACTCGATCCCAGGATGCTGGAATCATGACCTGAGCCGAAGGCAGCTGCTTAACCAACTGAGCCACCCAGGCGTCCCGAGAAAAGACTTCTTAAAGTTAGGTTTTTCTCAAAGTTAGGTTTGGTATTAATAGCCATTTTGAAATACATGTATCATAGAGTTATAATGATCAATGAGTAGGAAGAACAAGGCTTTAATCTAGAGGAAGTCCCTGGTAGAAAGGATCAGGAAGAGAGAAGAGACAGCAATCCTGAAGAAGTAAGTGTAGAAACATTCAGATTAGGTCCAGTGTCCCATTTCCATGGTTGTATTCTTGGGACACTACAAACTTTCTAAGGAAATCTGTGTTCATCATGGTTTCATGGCCCCTCTGGCACGAAAAGATTAGAGAACCAATTTCTAATGGGTGAGTCTAGGTGGTATCTCTGGGAAAACTCTGGAAGTTCTGAACTCCTCAGAATGGTGCAGTGAAGATAGTCCAGAGTTCCTGCACTTTTTTGGTGTTTTGGAAGTGTGAAGAAAACCAATCAACAAGAAATTTGGGTTTTGGGTCAGGAGGACATGAAGTGAGGGCACGTCCAATGGAGAAAATGGCAAGGTCTGTGGTTATAAAAATAAAACTACGTAATGGAATATTAGGTGAGCCAAGCTATATACCAGAAAATGGAGCACAGACAGACACTGGAGTTTGTGGGCCAAGGGAAATGAAGTATCTCATCTGAAGGCTCTCATGGAATCCATGCCCCTTCTTTGATTTTAGAATGCACAAAATCCTGAAGAGAAGGATAATAGCAAGGAATGAAATTAAGGGCAAAAAAGTTTCGAAATGGACTGAATGTTTTCCTCCTAGCTCCTGAACTGAGAGGTAGACAGTGACTTGATTATTTCTGACAAATCACTTGACCATATTGAATATTTTGGAATAGGACAGGGTAAATGATTTGCTGAGGGCAGCCTGAAGCTAAGAAGTTGTACTCTTTTCAGGAAGTAGAGAAAGTTATATTTAAAAAAAATCTGAGACAAACTATGTAAAATTTTGTTACATTGTACTCATGAACTCACCTTCTTATCTTATTGCTTTGCTAACACAATGTTCTCCTATTGGGGATCAGCATTGCCTAGATAGAAATCAGTCTCCCACTAGTCAACAATGTGGAATCAAGCAACACAATCACTCACTAAGTGAGAATCAATCCTAGCATAAAGCTGTTAGGGGGCTCTTTAGCACTGTGGAGATGAAGAAATACCTTTTTTTCAAGTTACATTTGGATGAAAGGGTCTTATGGCAAGGGTGTTCCTGCACAAAGTATTCATGCACAAAGAATGTATTGAAACTTTTCCTTTAAATTTTCTTAATCACAGCCCTATTGTTTTCTCCTTAGGACCTGGGCATGAATCCATTAATCTACAAGATGAATTTAAGTGGTTGCCATCACATTCAGTGCTATTATGTCTTTCGAATAACCAAACTTCCTGGATAACATTCATTATGCCTGCCTTTTTTTCCCCCAAGATGAGATTTTCCTGAGGGTGTCCTTTTGAGTTCTAAAACCATCTTGCAAGTTAGTTAGACATGGAACCTACTTAGACTTAAGTATTTCCATTCCATTCAATCTGCATGATAGTGGTATCATGGCATATGAAGAAGAGCCCTGGATGTTGAATCAGAGAACCCACCCTTCTTCCAAGGCCTTCTATCTATGAGCTGTGTGACACCTGAAAAATTATCTATCTCTCAGCCTCAGTGCTTTCATATAAAAGGCATAATTACAATGCCCTCCATTCTTTATAGATTTGATGAAATAACATGATCACAAATTATGTGAACACACTTTGCAAAGTGATATACACATAGGGATTTTTTTTTTATAACTGACCTTAGCTCACAGCATCCATCCCTCATATGTGATCAGAAGTCATGGTCAAAGCAAACAGATGCTCTTCCTAAGGACTGATAGAGTTTACCATATTTTATCAGATCAAAAAATGTGTATGCTTTTAATATAATTCACATCTAATTCAATTTTATAACAGGCAATGTTTTTCTTCTACTTCCCAAATTTTGGTTCTTCCACTTAAACCTCTGTAAACATTCCACAGTAAGTAGGAACAAAAGAAAATATCTTTGTTGTGGCTTAAAACAGATAATTATTCTAAATATGTTTCCCCTGCAATTTGAACATTCACAAGAAACAAGACTACTGAAATCCAGCTAAGCATTGTGATAGCTTTTTAAAAGTAATATTACCAGGCAGTATTATAGTGAGTCTTAGTTCTGCTTGGAATACTACATTTGCATGGGGTTTTCCATTGAAATGGAATGTGTGCACATTACAATTTTTTTCCACATTAAACAACAGAACATTCTGCCTCATTTTCATCTGCTTCACATCCCATCTATGCACAGATATTCTATTGACTTAAGAAAAGAATAACCCATAAGGTACTGCATTAGATGAACTTTGCCAAAATATGCCTAAACTTTAAAAGACACTACTCAAATGTCTCTTTGCTACTGTGTCTGTCCTGTAATGTTTATTAGTAAATAAAGGGTTTTAGCATAAACCATGAAGTTTTCAACCCATTCCTAAGAAGAGACATTTCCTATCTGTAAACTGGTTAGCTTCTTCAATTTCAAGGTGAGTTAAAAAATTGCTAGATATAATCAGTTTATTCTGATATGTTGACAACATCATTGCACATACAGAAGGCTCATTTGCTTACATTAAAAAATGTCAAAATTGCCACTATTAGAGGTATGGTAGATTAAAAATAAAAGCCATTGTCATGACTTCCTATATATGTCCTTAGTTCTGACTTTGTAGCTCCTCTCCTCAAGAGATGGAGTCTTTTTCCCTGCTCTTAAATCTGGACTGGCTTTGTGGCTAACTTTGGCCAGTTATCTGAAGCAGGAATGATGTGCCATTTCCAAGCCTAGTTCTCAAAAGAGATTGAGCATTTCTGCTCACTACTGTGGAACACTACCTAACATGTGAATAAGCTGTGAATGCTGGAGAATGAGAGGCAATGGGGAGTACAGCTGAGTTAACTTAGCCTAGACCGCATTGGACCAGCCAGTTCCCAGTTGACTCACAAGCTGACTGCTGTTGGATCAATGAGCCTAGCCAAGATCAGTAGACCTGACAAATCAACCAACTCACAGACTCATAAGCTACATAAAGTACTTGTTATAAACCACTGAATTTTGGAATATTTTATTATGCAACAAAAGATAACTAAATAGAAGGACTAATACTTTATCTAGGGAAAGTTATTTCTCATAGTCCCAAAACCATTACTGAAATTTCATTTTCTATAGGAAAGTTATTAAAGTCAAGAAAAAACTGTGAAGATTTGGCAAATTCAAGTATGAGAAAATATCAATAAGGATGGTAATTTATTTATTCACTTTAAAACTAGTCAATATTAAAATGGCAATTAAACTGATTTATGTTAGCTTATGAAATAATAACATGACAGGAAAAGAGCATGGTGAAAAGTTGACCAGTTTTTGCACAATATTATCTTTGCACAATAAATTGTTAAGAGGTGGGGATACTCTTAAAATGAATCTTTCATCTTTGATGTAACATGTCCACTTACAACTTTGGCCTGTTGGTTTGGATTAAAATGCAAAATGTCATATTTTACCTAAGCACATGGATGTGCTTTCAGATGTTCATACCATTAAGTAGGTGGCTCAGATGGCCAATGGAAAATTGCAAATGTTCTGTTCCATGAGTGCTTCCTCCCATGGTTTGCTGAAGACAAAGTCTCAGTGTACAAGTCTGTGAGTTTATAAAAGGATAAGTGAATCACAATAATTTTTAGAGAAAATTATCTAATAGTCTATAGAATCTGTACTATACATGCCTCTTGTCATC
This sequence comes from Taxidea taxus jeffersonii, assembly GCA_003697995.1. Classification (NCBI taxonomy): domain Eukaryota; kingdom Metazoa; phylum Chordata; class Mammalia; order Carnivora; family Mustelidae; genus Taxidea; species Taxidea taxus. The sequence continues at coordinate 80,242 of RCUC01144759.1, read as the reverse complement.
ACATGACTATATATGAACAGATAATGACATGGTTGTTGATTATGATAATATTAGCTGATTTTTATAATGATGCCATACATTCTTACACAAGAAGGAATGAAAATTTGGCTGTTAAATTTGACACTAATGAAACCATTGCAGTCATGGCTCACAAGTCCTGGTGATTTGAAGGGGGAAAAAAGTTACTAACGATCCCTTCATTGCCTTGGAACTTTCTTAACATAATTGATCTCCTCTATAAAACTGGCTCTCTGAAGAGCTGATGAGGAGCAATTGCATCTAGTTATATTCTCATGAGCTAGTATCAAGAATTCACTTTTTTTAAAAAAAGTCATTATTACCTGAAAGCTATTCCTTGCGAGCTTGAACATAATGGCTCATTTGCAATAGCTTTGGGAAAAGGGGCGCTTTGTGAGACATCTCTTCTCATCAGCTATTTTAGTCCATTGTGATCTTTTTTCTCAGCTGATGGATATTATGAGAGCCTGAGTGAAAGGACTAACAGAACAACCCCTAAAAATACCTTTTGTCTATGAAAAGACATCATGATGTGAAAACAAGATAGTGAATTCCCAGAATAAAATGCGTTTAAATTAAGCTATCTCTTGATGAAGCAAGATCACCTGACTGTACAGTATTGTGAAGTGAATCAATGACTAATGAGAATTTAAATATAGTTTCACTTTCCAAAAACGTATGGCAGTGGTTCTCAGCAGGGGATGATTTTGCCCTTGCAGGGCACATTTGGAAACATTTGGAAGCAGTTTTGATTGTCATGAGTTGTAGGTGCTGCTGGATCTAATGGGTAAAGGCCATTAGATTAAGTGCTGCTCAACACCTGACCATGTAGAGGACAGCCCCTACAACAGTTATGTAGTCCAAAATGCCAATAGTACTACTGTTGAGAAATTCCAATTTAGAACCTACATTCTTGTTCAATGCAAATTCCACATCTTCATTCTAGCCTGATAGACTTCCACATTCTAAGGAGGAAATATTATGCAGTACTAAGAGTGGGCTCAAGAATCAAGCTTTATGTTTTCAAACTAGTTATACTAGTTATAATGTGGTTGAGCTTGGACAGGTTATTTATCCTCTCTACCCCTTAGTTTTCTAATCTGCTATATGTGAATAATAATGACTAATGACTATTTCATAGAGGCATTGTGATAATAAGATAATTTTAAGTCAAATGAATAAAAGTGCCTGGTACATAATAACCATTCAGAAGATAATCATTGTTATTATTATATTCAAATAATCAAAGTTGGTTAAATGTATAAATAACTCTGCAGTAGATATTTGTATCATAATTGAACTTGTTTCTCTATGAGGGTCCAAAGTGAACTTCAGAAGTAATAATGATGATGAACAACTGTCCATTTATTCTACATATTCAATGGAAAATATTACTTGAGTTCACTTTTTAAAGATAACTAAATTTTTACTGTTACACAGTAATTACACAAGGAAACATTGTGAAGATTACTGCAAATCTTTTTTGGGGAGTTAAGAGGGAAACAAAATAAATATGTAACAATAAGTATATGGATTTGGTTCAATAAGAATTTATTAACTTCTACATAGGAGACTGGATGCTTTTTGGAAAAGATGGAGGATTTTTCAGTTTCTGGGCTCTTGTCTTTGCTTGAGAGAGCTCTGGCAAAGGCAGAGCTATGCTTGGAGAGAACTGTTGAGCACAGGCAGTGTTGGGGACATTGATGAATTGTATGGCTGATGTCTGTGGAGAAATTTCTACAAGAACTGGGTGTTGTTCTAACAAAGCATATACAACATGTGGCATTCACTTTGGATCCTGACAGTTGGTGGCAAAGTAAATGTTAGAGGAGTCTGTAGAAATGGTGACCCATGTGCGGCAGAACATTTGATAACACTATTTTCCTATGGTACCATAGAAAACAAACAATATAGTTAATAAACTTGTGGCTTTAAGTGCCAAGGCTGAGGAATGAGTAGTACTTGCTAGAGTGCCTTGGTTACAGTTGATTGCATTTAAAAAGAATCTCAGTAGACACCTGTTGAATGAATGAGTGAGTCCTTACCATTACTCTTTTGTTCAAATTCTTAATCTTCATATGAAGTATTGTCTGCTTCCTAGTTAGTCTCTTCACTATTAATCTTATTTCTATTAATAATCAAATTTCCTTTTCACTCTCAGAGAAAATAATCTATGAAATATGCCAATTATTGCCTCATATCAAATGCTTCAGTATATATTGTATATAGTACTTTTTAGAAAGTCATACTATAATTTGGCCTCTGCTTATCTTTCCTATTTTCCACTGTTTTCCCACATGCAATCAACCCTTCAGATATAATAAACTCCTTTGTTTCCACAGCTCCATGTCTATACATGAGAAATTTCCATGGCTTGAAATTGTCCTCCTCAGTTTTGCCTAAAAGATAGTAGCCACTTAATAAATACTTGGAACTTAAATGATGAATTAATATATGAATATAAAGCTCAAAAGAGGAAACTACTATACTCATTAAAAATGTCAGTCAGGCCACAGAAAAATTATCATTTAAAATAGCTCAAATTTATATATATATTTATATACACAGACAGACACATATATATTTTTTACTTAGGATCTTGTTAAAATGCAGATGTGTTGTGGTAAGTGCTGTGTATTGTGCAACACTGATGAATTACAAACCTGTACCCCTGAAACAAATAATTTATTATATATCAACAATAATAAATAAATAAATAAAATTAAAAAATTTACACTTTGTAATCCTCTGGTATTCGATTTGTTTTGGTTTGGTTTGGCTGGTCTTAAAATCCTTTAAAAATGTAAAAGTCATTCTAGCTCACAAATTGTAGTTTGTCAACTCTGATATAGACTTCTATTTACCGATTTGGAAAACAGACAAGTCAAAACACTTTGATATGTGTTTTAAAAGTGTGTGTAGTGTTGATTTGTTTCCTGGAAGATTACAAGTGTGTGTTGTTAAAAAAAATGCAGGGGCGCCTGGGTGGCTCAGTGGGTTAAAGCCGCTGCCTTCAGCTCGGGTCATGATCCCAGGGTCATGGGATCGAGCCCCGCATCGGGCTCTCTGCTCTGTGGACAGCCTGCTTTCTCCTCTGTCTCTCTCTGCCTCTCTGCCTACTTGTGATCTCTGTCTACCAAATGAATAAATAAAATCTTAAAAAAAAGATGCAGATTGTGATCAGTAGACCTGGAACAGGCATGAGATGAATTTCCAGTTATAAGTCTCAGGGGTTAAGAGCTGTTAGTCCACAGATCACTTTTGGGTTAACAGAGTCTTAACAATAGAACTTCCCATAAAAGTAAGAAGGGGATATAGATAAAGGAACAACATTAATGAAGGCACTGGGATAGAAAATTATTAGTCGCATTAGTCGTAGTGGATTATGTCTATTTTGTGGTCACTTAGGATATCCAGAGGAGAATTTTAAACAATGATGCTAGAAGGACAAGGCATGGCCATATTATAAAATATCTTGAAAACCATGGTGAGAAATGTGCTTCTAGTTAAGCTGCAGTGACAAGTAATTAACATTTTTTTCTTTTTCAATGAGTAATAGAACTAGAGCTGTAATGTGTATGTGTGTGTGCAGGAGAAGTTACTTTGTTTATTTGGATTATGAAGAAAGAAAACAAATAAAGAGAATTTTGGCCTAATCTCAAAGGTAAATTGGACCTAACAATGCCAGAGGGATGAGTTGCTGAAATTCAGTACTGATGGTTAGTGTCACAAGAGTATTTTCAAGTCACTGCAATGCAATCTGTGAAGCCAATGTAACACTTCCCCTCCCTGTTTCCTATCATGAATTTGGATTCAATAAAATACAAGTTTTGTTTAAATTTGGTTTTTAAAAATAGCATATATTGTTTTTGTACCTGTTTCATAGAGAAATATCTGGATTTAGTTCCCGCTTGGCCCAGTTGGCTGAATTAGAAACAAACAGGTATATAAACAAACAAACCAGCATAAAACCTAATTCAGTTAATGGCCTGGTAAACAGGAACAATTGCTTTGGTTAGGAGTAAAGAGTTCAACAAATATATTGAGTTTATTTCAGCTTTTAATTTGCTTTTTGGTTGAATCGTTGTATGCAAATGCCAGATGGAACATCCAGAATGGCTTTGGAAGCATTCAAGTACACAATGCTAAACTCCAAAATCTCTGGACTGAGACTGGTAAACTTGTGGGAGCTTATCTAGTGGCTGTGGTTCAGCAGGGAAATCCCAGTGGTGTTGTGATTCAATATGTGTATGCCCATCAGGAAAGATGCTCACTAGAATTTGCTTAAGCTGTGTGGGTTGGCAAATGAAGGGAACCTGAGGGGCTGGCATCAAACAGTATCCCACACCCCCCACCTTGTACTGTTTATTTGCAAAGTAAATCAAATTACTTTTCGAATGCAGCTAAAGCCAAACTTATTTATTTGATGATTCTCTGAAAATTTCTTCAATAGGAAAAACTGACTGTGGAAATCACCTTTACAAGGTTGTTTGCTTTGTTGCAGGAAGACAAAGATTAACAGATTTTATATGTACATGTGAACATTAGTTGGACCTGATACTGAAAACAGAATCGGGATGCATACAGTTGATTGCTATAGACCAAATGTTGATGTCCACCCCAAAAATTCATGTATGGAAGCCTAATATCCAGTGTGATGGTATTTAGAGATGGAGCCTTTGGGAGGTGATTAGCTCATGAAGCTAGAGACCTAATGAATGGGATTAGTGCCATACAAGCAACAGTTTTTTGGCTATGTCTTCCTGGTAAGAGAAACAAATGCAAAAATAAGCTATTGTACTATATCAAATTAAAAAAGCTTTTGCACAGTAAAGGAAATCATCAAATGAAAATGAAAATGCAGCCTACTAAATAGGAGAAGATATTTGCAAATGGTGTCCAATAAGAGGATAATATCCAATATATAAAGAGCCCATACAATACAACACCAAAAATATTTCTAATTAAACAATAAGCAAAGGACCTGAATAGGTATTTTTCTGAAGAAGATATACAGATGGCCAACAGACACATGAAAAGAGGCTCAGACTCACTAATCATCAGGGAATTACAAATCAAAACCACAATGAGGTTATCACATCAAAGCAGTCAGAATAGGTAGTATCAAAAAGATAAGAGATTACAATTGTTGTGAGGAAGTTGATGAAAGAGAACCCTCATGCACTTTGGTGGAAATGTAAATTGGCATAGCCACTGGCAAACAGTAAGAAAGTTCCTCAAAAAATTAAAAATAGGGGGTGCCTGGATGGCTCAGTGGTTTAAGCATCCTGACTCTTGATTTCAGCTCAGGTCATTATCTCAGAGTCATGAAATTGAGCCCTGCATGGGGCTCTGCTCTGTGGGGAATCTGCTTGAGACTCTCTCTCTCCTCTCCCTCTGCCCCCCTCCATGCTCTTTGTGCCCTCTCTCTCTTTCTAAAAATAAATAAATCTTTTAAAAAAATTAAAAATAGACATACCATATATCCATTAATTCCACTGCTGGGTATCTATCTTAAGAAAATGAAAATACTAATTTGAAAAGCTATATGTAGCCCTGTGTTTACTGCAGCATTATGTACAATAGCCAAGATATGGAAGCAACCTAAGTGTCCATCCATAGATGAATGGATAAAGAAGATGTGGTGTCTGTATACAATGGTATATTATTTAGCTGTGAAAAAAAAAGAGATCTTGCCATTTGCAATGATATAGTTAGACCTAGAGGGCATTGAGCTAAGTGAAGTAAGTCAGAGAGAAAAAGGATAAATACCATAGGATTTGATTTTGCATGTGGATCCTTATATGCAGATCCTAAAAAACAAAACAAAACAAAACAAATGAACAAACAAACAAAAAAAACAGAAACAAACTCATATATACAGACAACTAGTGGTTGCCAGAGAGGAAAAGATGTGGGGAGATGGGCAAAATAGATGGAGAGGATTAAGAAGTACAAAGTTCCAATTATAAAATAAATAAGTATAGCATAGGGGGCACCTGGGTGGTTCAGTCAGTTAAGTGTCAGACTCTTGATTTTGGTTCAGGTCTTGATATGCATGTAGTGAGATCAACATTGGCCTCGGCACTGGGCATGAAGCTTGCTTAAGAGTCTCTCTCTCCCTCTGCCTTTCTCTCTCCTCCTCTTCCTCTCTTTCTCTTCCTACCTTTCTTTCTCTCCCTCTTAAAAAAAAGTATACTGTAAGGAATATAGTCAATAATTATAATAACACTGTATGGTAATAGATGGTGACCACATTTATTTTCGTGAGCACTGAGTAATGTATAGAATTTACAAATCCCTGTGTTGTACACCTGAAATTAGTATAACATTGTATATCAATTATACCTTAATTTTTAAGAAGATAGGCTTTAAGAAATTGTTCAAATCTCAGCTTTCCATTCACTATATTTGTGATCTTTGAAAAATTAGTTAAATTCTCTGTACATGATTTCTTCATCTGTAAAATGAAAATGATAAAATTTTATTGCAAGCACTAGAGAGGGAGGTTTGGAGATAGAGTTACATAATGTGCTAGTATAGTTCCTGATGCATAGAACCTATCCAATAAATGTTATCTCTTATTAAGATATAATCTTCAGGGGTACCTGGGGGGCTCAGTGGGTTAAGCCTCTGGCTTAGGCTCAGGTCATGATCTCACGGTCCTCGGATCAAGCCCAACATCGGGCTCTCTGCTCAGCAGGGAGCCTGTTCCCCCTCTCTTTCTGCTTGCTTCTCTGCCTGCTTGTGATCTCTGTCTGTCTAATAAATAAATAAAACCTTAAAAAAAAGATATAATCTTCATACCAGCAGTACTCAACACTCAACATGACTAAGTCACAAATCCATATCCAGAATGGCATTAAAAAAAAACCCATTTCGACTTTTCTTCTTTCTTTTAATTTTTTTTTCCCTTAGTTTATTTGAAGACACAGAGAGCTAAGTTGGAGTGGGAAAGTTGAAAGCTATGAAACGAAGAAGAGATATAAACCTTTGAATCAGGGAGTGTTGTGAGCTCTCAGGAGACAAAAAATAAATCCTGAAGATGATGGACAAAAGTGCTTCCTTCTTGCTGGAGATGGCATTAAAACCTCACATTTTAAATGCCTTTCAGTGGGAAAAACAAAACGAGAAGCAGTAAATATACTACTTAAACCATACCTACAAGGTCAGCATAATGACTTTTGAAAGTTTATGCCAAATTTATAGGGAAAAAAAAAAAGCATGGCTAACAGATCCTTTAAGCTTTTCTAAGGTACCAGGACCATCTCCCTGTACATACTCTTCTAAATTCTAAGAAGATAAAGAAAAAAATCTCTTTTAATTGAATGTATGATGCCTCTTCTAGCTAAATGAATGCTTAGTTTTAGATCAAATTTCTGATAAAGTAGTTAGTTATATGTTATACTTCTGTAGGTTTTCTCTTTCCACATTATGTAATACTGCACTGATATTTACTTTATATGATGCTTTATTTTATCTGATGATTTATCTTTAATGATACTTTAGCAACATTTTGATTATTTATGTGATTATAGACTTGTATGGCTTTTTATGTCTTTGCCTTTATGACATGTTTGTTCAGGCTAAGATTTTCTCAGTGCTGAAATCTCGGTTAGGAACACAATACCCAATTATAATGCTTTTATTTTATGACTTGGTTTCTAGGAGCACATTATGGTGAGAAGCATGAAATGGATTTTCCTGAAACATAAAAGCAAAAAACATAAACAAGCAAACAAACAAAAACCTATGAGAAACAAATGGCATCTGACTTCTACAGAAAGTGACAATTTCATAGGTAATTACTTTGTAAATTATACAACAAGGTAATTAAAGAGTAAATGTGTGAACTTAGGCTATTTCTTGATCCTATATCTTCATGTTTGTTTATAATTTGATATGATCAGTGGTTTCATTTATAACAATCTGTTATTAAAACTGAATACTGATTCTTCCTTGTAATCACATTCTAAATTCAATATTAACATGATGGAATTGAAGTACTTTTATTTTAAATTTGTGACCATGCTTTTTTCCAATATATAAGTTAGAAGAAAAAACCCAAATATAGAAATCTTTAAATTGTTAAAACATGTAAGCATTTGGAAAAATATAATAAAAATGATGAAATCATTTCATCTATATCTTGGGTTTTTAGATTAAATTCAAACTGAATAGATTCAAGATATGTTTAGAAAAGGTATTATGTTATTTGAGAATAATTTAATTAAATAAATGCCTGATTTATAAATTGAAATGATCAATGATAACTTAAAACATATTTCAGACATTTGGAACCTGAAGAGGATTTTTTTCCAAATGTTTTCCCTCATGCTGATTTGACATCAAATTCTATATCACTTCCAACTGTTCATATCATAGAAAATAGAATATTATGGGCATAAATACTTTTTCAATGTATGAAAAGAGCATTTTTACTTTTTTTTTTCAAGTTTTACAAAATAAATCTGTTTTTATCCATAAGATAGAGTTTTACTGGCTCTAGCGTGTCCACAAAGCCTTAGTTCAGGATAAACATACCTGGAAAAGCAAGAAAAAGATATTTTGATAGAAAAATTTAGATTTCTGCTTGAGATTACATTTCTAATTTGAGATTACATTTCTGGCAGTGTGGCATAGTAGATAGCAAAAATAACCCTCTCTGAAAACAACTAGAATACATTGTTAAAATATATCACTGAATTGAGAAGAAAGTAACTGTAGAGATCTAAAGCACTGTGAAAATAGAGTTCTTGAAAGATACATATTTGAATGTCAAAGATCACTTTTCATTGCAAGTTTTCTGCCAAATCCTATTGTTCACAAGCTTCAATTTTAAAACTAGAGGCTATGGAATTAGGATAGGCTGGACATAAAGTCTAAGAGATCCTTTCATGGAAAGAAGATCTAAAGGGGCCATTCCATCCATGGTAAATGAAAAATGCATCTACTCACCTTCACTTTTCATGTGACAACATGGATGAACCTGGTGGACATTACGCTAAGTGAATCCTGCATGGCATCACTTATACATGGAATTTGAAAGAAAGAAAGTAAGAAAGAATAAAGAAAGAAAGAAAGAAAGAAAGAAAGAAAGAAAGAAAGAAAGAAAGAAAGAAAGAAGAAAAGAAAGAAAGAAAGAAAGAAAGAAAGAAAGAAAGAAAGAAAGAAAGAAGAAAAGGAAAGAAGAGAAAAAGAGAAAAGAAACAGTAGAAAAGTCTTTGATAAGGGCTAGGGCTTGAGAAAAGAGGGAGAAGCTGGTAAATAGGCACAAACTTTCAGTTATGAGATACATTAGGTTTGAGAATTTAATATAACATGGTGGCTATAGTTATGAACACTGTATTGTAGAATTAAAATTTGCAAAGAGAGTAAAACTTAAATGTTCTCACTAAAAAAGGAAGACAGGTAAATCATGTAAGGTAATGGATGTGTTAACTAATTTTATGGATAAAATCCTTTTAATATATATATATATATATAAAATCATTGTGCTGTGCACTTTAAATATATAATTTTACTTATTAATAATACCTCAATAAGGCTGAAAATAAAATAACATTGCAGCCAATTTAAGATTAACTAATGCTCTGTGTTATAAACATGATTATGTCATAAACATCTTTATAAATGAAAGTGACCATTTTGACTCTCTTTGGGTAAACAGGAACATCAGCAATATGAGAGATTTTTTCCCCAATGAATGGTGATGAATTTCTGATGCATCCATTTCTTTCAGCTAGAAATTATGTAAAGATGGGATTCTTTTATGGTATGTTACAGTGCTCCATGGTAAAATAAAATTGCCTTCAGTGAGATTAAATCTTGATCTACTTATCCCCTACTCATAAATATTTTTGTTTCCAGATGCAATAAATGAAGAAAGGGTATTGGGTCTCTCAAAACACATTCCAATCCTTTTATTTTCTTTCTTTTTTCCCCCAGAATACAGAGTTTCTTTGTGGCTAGAGTTCCAGATGTAATTTAGGCCTGGCAAATCAGATATATTAATATAATATGTTAGTTTGGATCTAAATTATGAAGGAAAAAGTATGTTTGGGACATCCAATTGTTGGCATGGATCATGACAGTGAGCCTCTTAGGGGTTCTGTGCTACTGTAGAATTTAAAGTCATTTTTGGAAGTCTATCCAAGAGTATTTCTTCAGCCCTTTCAACAATTCTATGAACTGTGTCTATACTTATTTATAACCTTTTGCACTTTCCAAAGGGTGGAATTTCTTCTTTGTAATTTCTTACGTAATAGAGATGCATTAAGATGATATATCTGATTTCTTGAATCTACAAATTAAACAGAAAATTAAATGCAGTAAGACTTTATTCAAGATGAAAACAAGTTGGTTTCCTAATGATTTAGACACTTCTATTTAATTACATGGACTGGCTCATATATAATTTCATCAAATAAAATAAGTTATTTTAATATAAACAACCTATGTGGAAATCTACTTGAATGATTCCATACTTATGTTATCTGAGAATTGGAGGTGAAGGTTAGTTTCATTAACTTTGGTAATAATTATAAGAAATAAAAACACTTTTAATTTGTTATTGGACCTTGGAATTTTCTGTGTGAAATGATTTTTTTCCTTATGAATATGAATGGCTAATTCAATATGTTGGTTTATACTGCCTATTGTCATAATGCTATTCTAAAAATATTCTACTTAAGTAAGTTCAACTTTTAGTTACTGGCCCCCTTTCTTTGTCTTTGAAAATTTTGATGATTCATCCTATTAGCTGAGCTACAGTGATAGTGTCAGAAAGAAAAAGAGAAATTAATGTTGATAGATGTTTGTGACATTTATATCACACCTAAGATGTAGATGATCACCATGCTAAGTATAGCAAGTTTTTTTCTGTTTCTGTATGAGTTGTTTATGTGTATAGGTTTATCTTTTTCTAAGCCATCCCATCATCAATTGCCTGTTATTATCTTCATACAAGGAAGCGTGTGTTCACACCAGGAATGTTATCACAGCTGGACTAAAATATTTATTGTTAGTGATGCAGAGAAGTAGAACGTAAGGTAAATTTAGCTCAACAGAATGATGACCTTTTCTCAATGATCTTCATATTCTTGTTTCTTATTGCAATATCCAAACCAGTATGTAATTTCCCAGAAATCTGCACAGATATCTGAAGAAGTGTACAGCTCAGAATTTCCAGCATTGTATTTGATTAGCATCCAAAAACTTAGCTTATTTAATTGGTGTTTATGTATTGTACTTATTTGAACAATTAGAATCTTTTTTTAAATTTAAGCTTTATTTAAACATATAATGTAACCCCACCACCCTCACCCAACCCCTCTTCCCCCCACCCCCCTCAGTTTGTTTTATGACATTAAGAGTCTCTTTTGGTTTTTCTCCCTCCCGATCCCATCTTCTTTCATTTTTACTTTTCCTACCACCTTAACTCCCACCCCCGTTGCATCTCCACTTCCTCATATCAGGGAGATCATGTGATAGTTGTCTTTCTCCAGTTGACTTATTTCGCTAAGCAATTAGAATCTTGGCATGTATAAAACAAGGATCCAAAAAACCCTACATAAGATGTATTTTGTTAGTAAAAAGAGTGAAAGAATTTATAACTGATCTTCATTTTTTCTAGAAATGCCCTCATAAACCTATGTGGGTGTTTAGATGTGGGTCCATTCAGGCAGAAAAGTAAAAAATAAAAGAAAATCACTTAACAACCTATTTTGGAAATAACAAAAGCTTAGGGTTTGAATGTGTCTCTAAAAGTGAACCAGAATCAGCAAGGGTTCTCATTTTATCTAAAATAGGTTTCTTAAAAGTTGGGTACTTCAAGTATACCAGAGATTCTACCCCTTTCAAAGTTCCTTCTTATTTAATCAGAGTCTAAAAGCCAATGTGGAGAAGAGCTCTATAAAGTGTATTCTTGATGGCCTTAATTAAATCCTTATTCTATGCTTTGTATTGATGAATACTTATAAATTCTCCCTTTGTCAAGGAAACTGAACTCAGAAAAATCCTTATTTTCTGAGAAATTTTTTGTACCTTTTTTCCCTTTGGACAGATGTTAGTAGGTGGAGTATGAAAGACTCTAAAAAGACCTAGTTTAAAATAGCTCCTTATAAGCTGTTGGAGAAGGAGAAGAAAAAAGGTGCTTTGTTTCAAATGATAAAGGTTTCTAGCAAGAGAACCAATAAATACATTTACCTGTTTTAGAAACTTTAAGTAAAAATGAATTTATTGAGTTATATGTTAAAATTAAATAAATGATAATGTCATAAAGTGAACTAGAGGCACTGATTGATATTGATGGAGAGGTTTCCTCTGGTTTATTAAAAATGATGAATGACACTAACATGGAAAAGGAGCTATTTTTAGCAGGAAATTTTATCTCACCTGCACTCTGGCCAGGGGTTAATGTATGTCTTTTCAGGTGAAGCTCGCTCAGTGCAGCATCACTTTCTTGTTTCCTAGGAAATAGGACAGTGGTCCATAACCTTGTTAACTTGCAATACCATCAGTGGGACTACGAAATGGTCATTGGTGTCATTATTTTTATCATAGAAAGGCATAGTTAGAAAAGACAGAATAAAAGAAAGAGAAGCAAAAGTGTTAAGTGAGAAGATGGTAGAAAAGAAAGAGAAGAAGGTAAGAAAAAATTAACATTTAGGAATATCAACAACAATTGACCTTGGATCACTTCTATTTTCCAGTACTAAAAGTTATGAGATTTAGCTTTGCCAATCATTATTTTTGAGTCCCTTGTAGGCAGGTAGAACAGTGTTAGGTAGATAAAAAGAAAAGAATGAAGGATAGCATTCTTGTCTTCCAGAAGGTTATATTTTAGTTAGATCCTAAAAATATAACAGATTTTAATCAAACTATGTCAGATTTGGTTAGATTGCAGAATCCATTTAGAAGCTTTTGCAAATCTATGACTAACATTTTTGTGGATTACAACTGTTTTCCGCAGAATCACTTGTGATGGGGCATATATCTAAGCCCAACATTAGCTTAACAAAATGGTGCCTACTCTACTGAAGAGATATTGGCCATTTTATTTCAGATCAAAATTAGAAATAAAATGGCAAAACAGGTCATAATTTCCCTACACTTTAACCCACGGTTACTTCTCATTCCCTAACAGACTTTAAGGGCTAAATTTGAAGGGAAAGAAGATACTAGCCACCTTCTTCTTCTTCTTCTTCTTTTTAATTCTTTTATTTATTTGACAGATCACAAGTAGGCAGAGAGACAGGCAGAGAGAGAGGAGGAAGCAGGCTCCCCGCTGAGCAGAGAGCCTGATGTGGGGCTTGATCCCAGGACCCTGGGATCATGACCTGAGCCAAAGGCAGAGGCTCAACCCACTGAGCCACCCAGGCGCCCCAGTTACTAGCCTTCTAATATGAGTGTTATGAAGGAATAATTGGCAAATTATAAAGCACTCAGAATGAAGACATTAGAACTTCTTCAAGAGATGTATATTATACGCATTGCCCTATGTATCCACAATATCAGTTCATAATTCCATAGTGTGGGCATAATCTGTTGTTGCTTACTGGTTTGTTTTGGAGTATTTGTACAGTGGGGGACTAAATGTGACAGCTATGAAACATCCTGGCTATCAGCACATTTTGGCAGTCTCTTTGGTAATGTTGGTTCCAGTCCTAGCTCTGTTTATATTTTAGAGAACAATGGGAAATAGGATGATTGCTCTTATCACACACAACAGAAGGACACATAGAGCTGAGTTGCATGTACAATAGCATATTGTATTAGAGATGTGTCATATTATTATAGCTGATTTAATTCAGTTGATCAGTAAGAAGGTCCTGTTAATTCGCATTTTCCATCTGCTCTCTTCAGACTGATAATCTCTTGGTTTTGTGTTTGCTTATTTGTTTGTTTGGTTTTGGTTTTTCCTTTATTCTGTAATATTCCCAGTCTATTTTTCCAAATGAGAAGTGCACTCATTCTAAATGTTTACTCTAGATATTTTTGTTCCTTGGGATTTCCTACCCCTTATTTATTTTATTTGTTCCATACCCTTTTTAAGAAAATTATAATTTCTACACATTTCATAATAAGGCCTTTTTACATTTTTACATCCCTATGAATTCTTCACCCATGTTAGAGATGGCCTGCACACTCATTCATTTAAAATGAGGAAATGTAACAATTTTACTTTGAAATTCAGTTACTTTCAGGACTTTCACATTTCTTACCTGGGAACCTGCAAACCTTTATCCAAAGGACAAGAAAGGGGCTGGTTGCAATTTTCTTTTTGGCATGCAGATGAGTTCAAAGACTAATTATCATCAACCTAAGACCCATAATTTATCTCATTGAGCACTCCCTAGCAAACTTGACAGTCCCTAGGAGAGGGATTTTTTCACTGTAACATGCATGTTGGATGTTGTTTTGTTGGCAGAGCTGAACTGCAAGATTTGTTCTACTGTCTCTGTTTTCCATCAGGGTGAGTGGGTGTGTAAGGAATAGAATACCTGGTGTAGCTTCCATGTCCAGGTAGTCTGCTCACAGTGATGGGCTGGTCCTGCACTATCTTTTGTGTATTGTTATAATCTGTATTGTTATAATCTCCTATTTCCCAGTTTGGTGTATTCTCCTTGCTCTCCATAAATACCTCTCTAAATTCCCTGGAAGCACTTAAAAATTTCCTCCTAATTATGTAAGAGAATATTACTGTTTGATATATGAACTTTTCAAAGAAGTTACCAGTTTTATGTGTAGTTAAGTCCCTTAGCATTAATACACATCTGCTGAATTTGTATCTATGCTGATATTAACACCTCATCTTATTTTAAGCTTGATCTGAGCATAAATAGGACATTCCTTAAAACTGATGGACAGAGTAAAATGAGCTAGTGTTTACTGTACAGCAATTTGTGTCATATATTTTTACACATATTACTTCATTTAATTCTGCAAACAACACTGTGAGAAAGGCATTTCTATTCTTAGGATTATACAAAAGGAAACCAGTATCAAGGAGACTTAAAAGTTTCTATTTATATGATCAGAAAGCTCATGATTTTTTTCACTTAAAGTGCTTTCTCATTGTTAACACCAACAACAGCAATAAAACCCCACACACAAGCAAACAAATAAAAACCCCAAAAGCTGGTAGCAGAAATCTGCTGTCAGCCTGAGTCTAAGAAGAAGACTGAGTGAATACACTTTTGGTAGGAAATAATCTCAAATCATCACTTAGCAGATTACCCTGGTTGGTAAGGCCACTCATCCTAAAACCGTCCTAACATGTATCCATAGAAGGCATCATCTCTTATTTTTACCCCAGCCTCATTCCAATAATTTTTATGTTCCTAAGCAAAGATCTATTTTTATGTTTGTTCTGAACAAGCACTAGGACATATTTTCCCTTTAATTGGGTTATGTATGGTTTTAAGCCAAATAGATCACAGTGGGTAATGTATCTTGTGTTAAAAATCATAATAAATAATATTTCTGGAGCTTACTGAAACTGTATTATTTAAAAATTAGTCATAATTTCTATGCTATAAATGTAGTTATAATTCCCATTTACTTTGAATATATATATGCTTGTATGATCCATTTAAAATAATCATCTGTAAGATGAACAGGTATCCTTCTGATCTGACAAGGATTCAAATATCTTTGAAAATGTTCCAAGAGGGATTATCTTCAGTATTAAGAACTACTGCTTGTTATTGGGTGTCTGTGCTTATGCCAGGCACTGTCCTAAACAATAAGAACCTTATCTCTAATCCTCATAAAACCCTGCAAGGCGGATGTAAATAACCTCATTTTCTAAATGCAGAAACTGGAGCTTAAACTGTTTAAATAAATTGTGTGAGGTCACAAAACTAGTAAGTGGCAGAATCAAAAGTCAAACACAGTTTTGGTTATGAAACTCCATGTAGTAAGCCCTCTAAACAGGTCTTTTTAATTGGTTCCATCCTTTTTGTCCAGTGATTCAGTGGGAGTCAGGGACATTGGAGTCCTGAGGCCCAGAGTCAGGGATGGAAATACAAGGCTCTGTTTAATTGTGTGATCCAGTTTTATCTATAATAAAACACATGATGTTTTTTGATACCTATTTCTTGCCCAATGTTTATCTTTCAGATGATTGTTTCTTCTTCATTTTCTGTCATAAGTGTTCTGAAGTTCCTCAAGTACAGATCCTTTACCTCTTTGGTTAAGTTTATTCTCAGGTATCTTATGGTTTTTGGTGCTATAGTAAATTGAATAAATTATCTAAATTGATTTTCTATATTTTCATTGTTAGTGTATAATAAAGCAACTGATTTCTGTACATTGATTTTGTATCCTGCCACATAACTGAGTTGCTGTATGAGTTCTAGTAGTTTGGGAGTGGAGTTTTTTGGGTTTTCCATATAAAATATCATGCCATCTGCAAAGAGGGGAGTTTGACTTCTTCATTGACAATTTGAATACTTTTATTTCTTTTTGTTGTCTGATTGCTGTTGCTAGGACTTCTAGTACTATGTTGAACAAGAGTGGCAAGAGTGGGAATCCTTGTTGTGTCCTTGATCTCAAAGGGAAGGCTGTCAGTTTTTCCCCATTGAGGATGATATTTGCTGTGGGTTTTTCACAGATAGATTTTATGAAATTGGGGAATGTTCCCTCTATCCCTATACTTTGAATCGTTTTAATCAGGAATGGATGCTGTATCTTGTCAAATGCTTTTTCTGCATCAATTGAGAGGACCATGTGGTTCTTCTCTCTTCTCTTATTGATTTGTTCTATCACCTTGATTGATTTGTGAATGTTGAACCACTCTTGTGTCCCATAGATAAATCCCACCTGGTCATGGGGATAATCTTTTTAATGTACTGTTGGATCCTGTTAGCCAGGATCTTGTTGAGAATCTTGGCATCTGTATTCTTCAGAGATGTTGGTATGAAATTAGTTTTGGTGGGGTCTTTGCCTGGTTTGGGGATCAGGGTAATGCTGGCTTCATAAGGAGTCTGGATATTTTCCTTCTGTTTCTATTTTTTGAAACAGCTTCAGGACAATAAGTATTATTTCTTCTTTGAAATTCTCTAGGGAATCCATCAGGTCCCACGGTCTTGTTTTTTGGAAAGTTTTTGATCACTGCTTCAATCTTGTTACTAGATATTGGTCTATTCAGGTTGTCAATTTCTTCCTGATTCAGTTTTGGAAGTTATAGGTTTCCAGGAATGCATCCATTTCATTTGGTTGCTTAACTTATTTTTCTGATGATTGTTTCTATTTCCTTGGTGTTAGTCATGATTTCTCCCTTTTCATTGATAATTTTATTAATTTGGGTCCTCTCTCTTTTCTTTTGGGTTAGTTTGGCCAATGGTTTATTGATCTTATTGGTTCTTTCAAAAAACCAGCTTCTAGTTTCATTGTTGTGTTCTATTGTATCTCTAGTTTCTATCTCATTGATCTCTGTTCTAATCTTGATTATTTCCCTTCTTGTGTGTGGGGTTGGCCTAATTTGTTGTTGATTCTCCAGTTTTTTAAGGTGTAAAGAGAACTGATGTATTCTGGATTACTCAATTTTTTTGAGGGAAGCTTGGATGGCTATGTATTTCCCCCTTAGGACCACCTTTGCTGTATCCCATAGGTTTTAGACTGGAGTGTCTTCATTCTTATTGGTTTCCATAAAATGTTTAAGTTCCTCTTTGATTTCCTGGTTGATTCAAGCATTCTTAAGAAAGGTGGTCTTTAGCTTTCAAGTGTTTATTTCCTTCCAAACTTTTTCTTTTGGTTGAATTCCAGTTTCAAAGCATTGTGGTCTGAGAATATGCAGGGAATAATCTCAATCTTTTGGTATCCATTGAGCCCTGATTTGTGACCCAATATGTGGTCTGTTCTGGAGAAAGTTCCATGTGCACTCAAGAAGAATGAGTATTCTGTTGTTTTAGGGTGGAATATTCTGTATATATCTATGAGGTCCATCTGGTCCTATGTGTCGTTCAATGCTCTTGTTTCCTTATTGATTTTCTGCTTGGATGATCTGTCTATTACTGAGAGTGGTGTGTTAAGATCCCCTACTATTAATGTATTCATATCAATATGACTCTATCTTGATTGACAGTTGTCTTATGTAGTCGGCTGCTCCTGTATTGGGGGCATAAATATTTACATTTGTTAGATCTTCTTGGTGGATTGTTGATGGCAAGCAATTAACATTGACAACATTCCATAAACCAAAATCAGAGTTTTCTAATTTCAAACTTCTGCCTGTTCCATTACACTGTACTGTTTCTGCAATAAAATAATTTTGTTTTCATTTCAGGTGACAAATCTATTTTTCTTATTAGGATATAATTCAATAATACTGAGATGTATAGAATAATATAACAAAAAAGTCGTATCTCTACCATAGCATTTATTTGCTTTTAAGTTTGCAATTTGATCAGATCTGTGTGGGGACAGTTCATCTCTGCTCCCCTCAGAAACAGCTGATACAACTCAGTGTCTGGAATCATGTGAACTTTTCTCCCTGCAGATGATGCCAGCTGTTGGCTAGGACTTTAGCTTGGGCTGTCAACCAGAACACACACACATATAGTCTATCTCCATGAGGCTTGGGTTTCCTCACAATATAATGGTTCAGTTTTAAAGGTGAGCATTCTGAGAGAGAGAGAGAGAGAGAGAGAGAGAGAGGAAGAGAGAGAGTCTTCTAGAAGCTCCAGTGCTTCTTCTAACCCACTTCAGAAGTCCCATAGCATCATTTCCAGTACATTCTAGTATTCTACCCATTAGAAACAAGTCTCTACATTCAGTGCATGTCTAAGGGGAGGGGAATTAGACTCCATCACTTTGTGGAATGAGTATTAAATAGTTTGTGGACATATTTTAAAATTATAGCTATAGATGCAGGTATACATGTATATATAATTATACATAACATGTTATAATTATAAATATAATTATAGAATAAATATAAGTTGCTAGGTTATAAATATATATGATATTATATAGAGATGTAAGTATTTTACTGTGATATTGCTTTTTTTGTCCAGCATCATGCTTTTCATTTGTCCTTGTTGATTTCTTTTACAATGATGTTATTCTAAGACTATCCTACAATATCAGTATAAACTTACATTTATTTTAATATATGTACAGATAGATACATAAGTAAACATAAGTATGTGCATATGCCTGCATTAATATACAAACACATATTTCCTAGCTGTCTGCTGAAAGGGCCTAGAAGGGCCAATGACACCTCAATAGCAGTAAGCACACCAAGATATTGACATCTACATAAGATTTTCCGATACAAGGAATCAGAGTTCTTTTGGAGAAATATCTAATTTTAGGGTTGAAACAGGGAAAATGCAAGCATCTTGTATACCAGAAAACAAAAGACAGGGGGAATGTCAGAGAGATAGGAAGCAATCCAAAAAACCTCGCAATGGCCAAAGCAGGAACAATTAAAGTGAGAAAATAAACAGAAGTGCATTGGATTATAACCTAAAGTAATAACAAATACAAATATGTCCATACCAAGAAAAATAAATGACTGAATAAACAGAAAAGTGAAGGGAGACTGAAAAATTTTCCTTTCCGAGGAATCCTAAATAGTATATGTAGATACTTTGTCCTCTAGGAGGAGGTAAAGTTTAACCTCCACCCTCATCCCCTGAATTGACTGTAAGTTGGACTGGGTGACTTGCTTCTAAAGAACAGAGTTTGAAAAGGTAACGTACCTGACAATAGAAACCTGGCAGAGGATACTTTAACCAACAGATAAAGATTAACAGTGATGTTACACTGATATCATTTAATCCTATCTGATGTGACGAGAGAACACTTCATTGTGATATTTTTCCACAAAATCTACTGTCCCAGTATCACCATGACAAAAAAGTGCAAATTGAGGAACATTCTACAGAATATGTAACCAGAACTCATTCAAATTATTAAGATCATGAAAGATAAAGACAAAAGAAAACACTGGAAAACTATTCAAAATCAGAAGAGACTATAGAGACTAATGACTAGATGCAATGAAGTATTCTGCGTTGGATCCTATCACTGCAACAAAAAAGGCAATAATAGAAAAGCCAGAAAAATCCAAATAAAATATTTAGTTTCTTTTTACAACAATATTAATTTCCACCATGATTATGTAAGATTTTATCATTGTGGCAAGCTTTGTGAAGGGCCTAAAGGAACTTCTTGGGCTATCTTTGTAACTTCTCTGTAAATCTAAAATTGTTCCAAAACAATTTTAAAAACTGAAAAAGAGGAATATTCCACAAGTTGTTTTTCCTACCCCCCCCCTTTTTTTTAAAACCAAAACCTATATTCAGCTTTCTTTGCAGCTGAGGGTTGCCAATTATGGAAATGAAATATAAAGAGAATTTTTATAGTGCCATTTTTTCCTCTTTCCTGTGTTACTTCTTAAAATCCAATCAGTGACTTAAGGCAACCTTAGGTTCACTAGGAAGAAAAATATGTGCTAAATAAGGATGATGGAGAAGAAAATTTAAAAAACACTGATTCCTTAATAGCTTCCCTAAACTTCAATACTTCCCTGGACTGTTTAACCTATTCTTGAGATAAGCTCTTTCATATTTATTTTACTGGTAAGTTTTCTGGTAACATGATAGGTAACTTCATTTTATAATAATCATACCATTTTTGTCCTTGTATAGGTCTCTCTGTACATATGTGTGTGGAATTGACATGTAATAAGGCACACACACTCTAACTTTTACTAAATAATGTCAAGCTGCTCTACCTGAGCATAAGAGCTCAAATTTTCTCACCTCTTCATTATGATTTCAAACTGTCAGTATTTTCTTTTATGTATTTTTCTTTATTTTTTAAATGTGGCCTTCCATTATCTGAATTGATAATACATTATTTGATTCTGTAATTTTTTAGTATGAGCTTAACATATTTAATGTTTGTATCTCAGGGATATTTCATTTTTTATCTTAGAATTTCTCTTATAACCCAAAGTATAAACTTACTTATATTTTCTTTTCTAATTTTTAAACATGTAGGAATTTATGTCATCTGGGATTTATTATTGTCATTGACAAGTTTTAATATGTGGTTTAACTTGGGGCTCCTGGGTGGCTCAGTCAGTTAAGCATCTGCCTTCAGCTTAGGTCAGGATCCCAGGATCCTGGGATTGAGCCCCACATCAGGGCTCACTGCTCCGCCAGGAGCCTGCTTCTCCTTCTTCCTCTGCCCCTCTTCCTGCTCATGCCACGCCCCCCCCCCCCCCCCAGCTTCTCTCCCTCTGTGGGTTCTAACTCTCTCAAGTAAATAAAATCTTTCTAAAATTGTGGTTTAACTTAAAAAATTTCCCTAAATTGACAGCTCTAGTCTTAATGCCATTTATTGAATAATCTACCTTTCCTTTTGACTTGAAATATATCACTTACTTAATTCCCATTCAAACAAGTTTTGTTTTACTTCTGTTTGGTTTAATTGATTGATTGGTTTATTAGTGCACTGGCATATTCTTTAAACTATCACAACTTATAAATAGTAATAATTATAGTTAATATTAGTTGAATACTCAAAATCTGTCACTTTTCTAAATTATTTACATTACATTTTCTCAATTAATCCTTGCAAAAAATTACAAGGTAGGAACTATTGATGACCACATTTTATAGATGATTAAATTAAATTATAAAAATATTAAGGAAAATTACCAAGATTATAGATTAGGGAGACAGTTTTTGATTTAAGTGTTTTTTTCTTTTTCTTTTTTTCTCTTTTCATTTTTAAAAAAAATTTCCATTTTTCTTTTTCTTTTCATTTTTTCATTGTCCAACTATGTGATTTAAGTGCTTTTTTTTTTTTTACAATTTCTATTTGAAATAAAACATATTTTCTATTATCTTAAAAATATTACAAACTGGGATATATGGCTATGTAATAAACTCAAATGGATCTTGAAACTGAAATTTCAGAAACTCTAAAAGATGATTATTGATTAATATTTAATACTATTTACTATCAGATTTTAAAACATGTTGCAAAACTACATTACTTAAGATACTGTGGAATTGTCATGAAGATAGAAAAATAAACATATAGAATTGGAAAAAAAAAAGAGTTCAGATATAAGCTTACAGGTAGCTGGTCATTTGACTTTCAATAAGGGTGCCACTTTTCCATACATAGTGTTGGTTTCATTGAGTGTCTATATGAGAAAAAAAAATGATCTTTGATTCTTGCCACTCATCCTAACAAAAAAAAATCAAGATGGATCATAAGCCCAAATATGAAAAACAAAATAATAAAGCTTCTAGAAGAAATCTGAGAGGAATATTGTTTTTGTTTTATGGTAGGAAATGATTTCTTCAACATGGGACAAAAGGCATCAAATATAAAAGAAAATATTTAGTAAATTGGACTCTACTAAAATAAATACATCTATTTGTCAAAAATGCCATTGAGAGAATATGAAAGGCAAACTATAGATGGGGAAGGTGTCTTTAAAAAAAGTTTCCAACAAAAACTCCTATTGGAAATGTAAATACTTCTCCTTCAAATCAATAAGAAAAAAGACAGCAAAAGAAATTTTACCCAGTTATGTATAATTCAACCACAGGCAACTCAATCTATTTATAATTGGCTTGTGCAGTCCTAGGGGCTAGCTATGCAAGTTCAAAGTCTATAGGTCATGCAGTCATGGGGAACATCATGAACAAGTGGGAAGCTCAGGCATAGGGTCTGAAGCTTTCTATTTTCTACAAGAAGAAATTTCTCTTTCCTGTTAGGGAAGGGCTTAAATTATTCTTTTAAAGGGCCTCATGCCTGATTAGTCAGAATGACCCAGGGTAACATAAAGTCAACTGCTTATGGACCTTAATTATAGCTCTAAAATCACAGGGATACTTAGATTAGTATTTAATTGAATAACTGAGAGAAGGTGTTCATATGCTACAAAATGGCTACTATATCCCTTCTGTCCTCTTTCACTTAAGCATATCTCTTGCAGGCTATCTTATCTGGAAACAGTAAAAACTGAATTTAAAAGAATGTAATTTAGCCTAGCCATGTGACAACCCACAAAGCTATCAGTCTCTGATTGAAAGCCATAAAATTATTTCCTTGTGGGTGGTATTTATTGACCAGGAGGGAGCGGGGGTGCTTTTGGAGTATGACAGATCTTTTTATAGCTTATCTGGCTAGCAATAAAGCAGATACAAAGAGGTAAAAATTTAGCAAACTGTATACTTAAGATTGGTAAACTTTATGTTCTGTATTGTATACATGTTATAGCTCAATTTAGAAAAAATGAGAAAAAAATAGTAGGCTTAGAGTAGACAAAGAAATTGTGAGTGCCATATGATGAAGAAAAATATATCTTACATTATATATTGTAAGGTGTCTTGGAAGTAAGAGAAGTTTCTCTTATATTTAGGGCTTCAGTACAATGAGCATACATTTGGGATCAAGCGAAGGACAGGTCACACAATAGGATGTACTCCTGTATAAATGAGAAGAGCTCAGAATTTCAAAAGGCCTTGCAATCCGTGTAGAAGAACTTGGAATTTCTCTCAAAGATAATAGAAGGATATATATCAAAGAAATTTACGTAGGGTAACAACATAATCAAATGAATTTTTATAAACTTATTCTGGCTGCTGTGTGGAGAACTGATTGGTAAGGGGCAAGAATGGAGTGAGAGACTCATTAGGCTTCACAAACCTAGCACTATGATATCAGGGTGTCACTTACCCTGTCATGAACTTGTTTTCTCCTCTTTAAAAATATATGTTATCAAGTCTGCTTACTTACCTCACTGGATTGCTCGAAGGATTGGTGGGTATGGCTGTTTACAAATGTATTTTGTAAGTATTTGTTGAATGAATGAATAAATGAATGAATGATTTTGCCCAAGATGCCCAAATTAATGAAGTTGTAATGTAGCACTGGCTGCATCACCCTGTGTCAGAAACTGCCCATTTCCCCCAATATTTTTCTTTCCTTTTTTTTTTTTTAAATAATAACATGTCTAGCCAGGCATATATATGTCTAGAAAAAAAGATCTTATCATCCAAGCATCTTAAAGTTCTGTCCACATGGGATGCAAACATACGTAATCTATAGTAGTTTCTAGGAATTTCCTTTAGAAACATTTTCTACTACTGAACTATAAAGTTTCTGATATTTGTACAGGTGAAAAATAAATTTTCTCTCTTATTTAAAGATACTTTTACTCCAGGTTATGTTACTAGCTGCTAAAAATAATGCTAAGGAATAAAGAATTTGGTACTGGCAATGAGATGCTTAGTTTAGTATAATCTGAACATTTTTCACTGGCTTAACTGAATTATTCATATGGCAATGACTCAGATACTGCAAGCTTGAAAAACAACCTTATTCTTTTTTTGCAATGCATTTTCTGATACTTATCTCCTGAACTTTCTTAGGAGGCTATGGGTTGATAATACAGTAGTGTTAAGGGAGCTAATAGGAAAAATTTAAAATTTGGTGTGTTTTGGCAACTTTTGTTACTTTCTCAAAATTCTTAAAAAGTGAAATGAACATAAATATGTGAGTAGAAATGAAGAGACATAGTTATACTACAGAATAGCATGCTCTGCTTGTGGCAAGCAATCCAAGTTGATAAAAATTTTGGTGACTTGGAGACATTCCAACTTGAAAGTACCTCCAAATGAAAGTCTTAACAAGAGATAAGTCAGGTGCCTTGCCGTATGAAGGTCAATAGTCAACTTACAGAGATGAGATCAAATGTGTTATTTTCACACTAAGGACCATTGTTATAGATGGCTTTGGCTTAGCCATCATTACACTGAAACAGTTGAATGAGCAAAACACAGAGGATAGTAGAAAGGACCAAAGTTTAAACTTAAAGGCTATGTCTAGATTAGATTTGTGGCTGTGGTTACTTACACATGAAATTAAACATAAGCTTACTAAGGTTCTGAGGGAGTCATTGTCAAAGAAATCAGTGGAGTCTGAGGATTATTCAACTAAGCAACTCTTAGGTCCTGCAGACTGAACCAGCAAGAAATGGGCTATGAAATTTTGAACTCTTAACAAAGACTCCAATGATAGTCATCAATGTGATCAAGGAGGACAACAAACAATATATTTCCTTCTAAAAACCAGAATCAGGTGTTACCAGATTGGAAAAATCAAAGATATTATTCAACCATCACAGAATAGAGGCTTCATAATTGCTACTTAGGGGGGATTCCATTATTTCAATGGCCATCTGACTATTTCCCTTTATCTTCTTTCTAAAATGTGAGTTCTCACTATGTTATCCTATTCCCACTCTGCCATTTTATCCTTGGATAGGCACAGGCAACTTGTCTTTTAATTTATAAGTTAATGTACCATGAGAAGCTATAATATCCTGACATGGTAGAACAAAATGTCACCAAGAATTCCTAAACTTTGAACCATATGCAGGAATTGGATGGAACACTGGATTGAATTCCTTGAGGAGAGAGTGTGTTGCATATGTGGAAAGAAAAGTGTGGACATTTATTTAGATGTCCAAAATGTTGGACTGTGATAGAACTGTCTGAGCAAAAGAATGTAAAAACACATGTCTTACAGCAGCTTCTAGAAACTTCCCTTAAAAGACAGTAAACAAAGCATTTGCTTTTATAACTGCTCCCTTTCTCCATTTTGCTACTTGGAATGTAAATGGGAATGCTGCTAAAGTATGAAGAAAATGAGCACCCCTTGGGAATAGGGAAATGGTGATCAGGATGAAATCTGAATTTTGAAGGATTTTTAGGACAAAATTGATATTTTTTCTGGAATGCAAATTTCTATACTTTTATTTAGCTACAGTTATTTTGGACTTTTCTATATTTGTAGCCAAACCCAATGAACCAAGATAGCCTTAAAATGTTCCTCAACTTGAGCATTCCCCCTTTAAAATAGTTTCCTAGACTTTTACTGGCTTTACAATAAAACAATGTCTTTCTTAAGGACCTGGGAGCCATATCTTTGAAATATAATCAAGAAAGATGACATATTTATCTCCCAGTTTCTGTGAGAGGGTAAGATGGAGGGCTGTAATGTTTATAAACACCAATTAACAAACACAGATGACTTAATTACACTGACCAATCTCCTCCTAATATCCTTTGATACTTTTCTACATAGCTCATTCCAGTGTTTATAAACTCTCCTGCTTTTTGTTTCAATAAAGTTAAATTTAATCTTTCTCTATTGCTATTATCTTGGATGTGTTCTTCTTTTCCTATTTAACTTTGTCCAGTGAAGTTTTTCTTTGATGCTAGTCCTAATTAATATAGCCTCTGTGTAAGGAAAAATTCCTGGCAAAACATGTCAAGCTATCTATTTGTTATGCCCATACTGGCACATTCAATGATTTTGTTATCCTAGAGGAGGAAAAAAAAAAAAAAAAAGCAACAGAATAAAAGTGTCAGAGTGGAAGAACAGTTTTGGAAGAAATAATGACGTGAAAAGATATAAGGAAAAACTGATCAAAATAATAATGGAAGAACTGAAGGAAGTAAAAGAAAATGAAAAAAA
This sequence comes from Taxidea taxus jeffersonii, assembly GCA_003697995.1. Taxonomy (NCBI): domain Eukaryota; kingdom Metazoa; phylum Chordata; class Mammalia; order Carnivora; family Mustelidae; genus Taxidea; species Taxidea taxus. The sequence continues at coordinate 53,698 of RCUC01144759.1, read as the reverse complement.
TAAATAATAGCCCAGTGGTACATTAACAAAAAAGGTGATTATTTAATTTCTTTACTCAGACTTTGGCCACAAATGAAAAATTAGCGAATTCTTCCCGGGTTTTCTGATAATCAGAATGCATCAGAATGCATCTCAAAATAAAAAAAAAAAATAATATATCAATACAGCTCCATATTGAAGTTAAACACAAATCTTATAAGAGATTAGTGGCATGAATACATTTCCAGTAAAATGAGACAATAAAATAAATACGGATATAGTTTAAGCTCCTGTCTCCCTCAAACTTATATCAGTGTATGCTATTTATGATGGTTGTTTTTGTAACAAATACTATAACGCTACTTAATTATGATTGTTATTATGTAAATTTTATGTAAATTGTGTGATTATTATGGAAATTGAAGGTAAATCTCATTTGTATTCTATTAGCAGTTCTTTGGATGAAGATGTAGGTTAATCACAAGAAAGTTATTTGGGATTTGCTCTTAAGAACAGGAAGGGGATTTTCTATCTGGATATTTAAAAGCATGTGTACATATAATAGTAAATGTATAGACTTCAGTCATTCAATTTTATCTTTTTGATGAAATATGGATTGATCAGTACATATATCAATGTACTTTTTGTGGCTGCACTTTAACATGAGAGTCTGGAAATTTCTTGTTTAGGAAATAGAAATTTTACTGCCTTACTTTATCTTTTATAGGGTTACAACTTCTTAATACAAAGTGCATTTTTGCTTTTTAAAATACTAAATGAATAAAATGGATATCTATCTATATTGATCTAAATGAATCTATCTAAATCTATCTAAAATGAATATAGATAATCACTTATCCAATCAAACATAAACCATTTTACACTTTCTTTTTACAGGATTCTACTATTCAAAATTTTTCTTCAATAAAATTTTATTTTTATAATCAAAACTATAAGATCATATGGTAGAACAGATGGCTAGTAATAATACCTTATTTATATAAACCGTAACAGTTTACAAAGCAGTTTCATTTGCATTATTTCAATTAAATTCAATGAGATGATTAATGGTGATTTTTGTTTTCAGTAGTCTCTTCAGTATTAAAGCAGGAAAGGGAACACATTCAGTGTTCACTCTCATTTTCAATAGAATTTTTAATATAAATATGAGATACAATAATTTCATTTTAATATTAAACTTAAAAAATCTTGACTAGAGCCTGAAACTTACTGTATGGAATTAATTAATTAATTGTTCAACATTTAATGAGTATCTGCTATTTTCCACAGATAGGATTACAGAATTCAAAGGTTTAAAAGAGAATTTTTAACATCTAAAATTTTTAGTTACATACATAGGGAAGGAGTCATCAGTTCTGTTCTGAGTCAGGACAAAGGACTGGTAATGAAAGGGGTTACAAATATTTATACTAAATTAAAGAATCTGGCTGACAGGAGAAAGGACAAGATGGAAGCATTCTTATTAGGTGGAATATAAGATGCTCTTTAGCTATTTAAACTTTTACAACTTATATTTTTCTTCAAGATTGGCATAAGATGCAAGGAAAATTTGTAACTGTATCACTGGTGTTCAGATTATCAAAATAATCTAGTCGGTATCTATGAGGATAGGAGCTAGTCAGCAACTATGATGATAGGAAACCCTACCCATTTAGAAGGTACAATTTGGATCCTACAATTGTTGTACTCAAGCATAGGAGTCCATTGGAAATTTGAGGAAACAGAGAAGTGCCTTAGCAAAGAGGAACCATTGATAAAATGAAAACTTACCTTTTTTGTTCTCAGCAATAATCTTATCTTTTTTATTTTTAATTTTTTTTAAATTTAAGATTTTTTTTTTATTTAAACATATAATGTAACCCCACCACCCTCTCCCAACACCTCTCCCCCCCACCCCCCTCAGTTTATTTTATGACATTAAGAGTTTCTTTTGGTTTGTCTCCCTCCCGATCCCATCTTATTTCATTTTTTCTTTTCCTACCACCTTAACCCCCACCCCCGTTGCAACGCCACTTCCTCACATCAGGGAGATCATGTGATAGTTGTCTTTCTCCAGTTGACTTATTTCACTAAGCTTAATACGCTCTAGTTCCATCCATGTCATCACAAATGGTAAGATTTCATTTCTTTTGATGGTTGCATAGTATTCCATTGTATATATATACCACCTCTTCTTTATCCATTCATCTGTTGATGGACATCTAGGTTCTTTCCATAACTTGGCTATTGTGGACATTGCTGCTATAAACGTTCGGGTACACGTGCCCCTTTGGATCACTACGTTTGTATCATTAGGGTAAATACCCAGTAGTGCAATTGCTGGGTCATAAGGTAGTTCTATTTTCAATTTTTTGAGGAACCTCCATGCTGTTTTCCAGAGTAGTTGCACCAGCTTGCATTCCCACCAACCATGTAGGAGGGTTCCCCTTTCTCCACATCCTCGCCAGCATCTGTCATTTCCTGACTTGTTCATTTTAGCCATTCTGACTGGTGTGAGGTGGGATCTCATTGTGGTTTTGATTTGTATTTCCCTGATGCCCAGTGATGTGGAGCATTTTCCATGTGTCTGTTGGCCATCTGGATGTCTTCTTTGCAGAAATGTCTGTTCATGTCCTCTGCCCATTTCTTGATTGGATTATTTGTTCTTTGGGTGTTGAGTTTGCTAAGCTCTTTATAGATTTTGGATACTAGCCCTTTATCTGATATGTCGTTTACAAATATCTTCTCCCATTCTGTCAGTTGTCTTTTGGTTGTGTTGACTGTTTCCTTTGCTGTGCAAAAGCTTTTGATCTTGATGAAGTCCCAATAGTTCATTTTTTCCCTTGCTTCCCTTGCCTTTGGCGTTGTTCCTAGGAAGAAGTTGCTGCGGCTGAGGTCAAAGCGGTTGCTGCCTGTGTTCTCCTCAAGGATTTTGATGGATTCCTTTCTCACGTTGAGGCCCTTCATCCATTTTGAGTCTATTTTCCTGTGTGGTGTAAGGAAATGGTCCAATTTCATTTTTCTGCATATGGCTGTCCAATTTTCCCAACACCATTTGTTGAAGAGGCTGTCTTTTTTCCATTGGATGTTCTTTCCTGCTTTGTCGAAGATTAGTTGACCATAGAGTTGAGGGTCTATTTCTGGGCTCTCTATTCTGTTCCATTGATCTATGTGTCTATTTTTGTGCCAGTACCATACTGTCTTGATGATGACAGCTTTGTAGTAGAGCTTGAAGTCGGGAATTGTGATGCCACCAACTTTGGCTTTCTTTTTCAATATTCCTTTGGCTATTTGAGGTCTTTTCTGGTTCCATATAAATTTTAGGATTATTTGTTCAATTTCTTTGAAAAAATTGGATGGGATTTTGATAGGCATTGCATTAAATGTGTAGATAGCATTAGGTAGCATAGACATTTTCACAATATTTATTCTTCCAGTCCATGAGCATGGAACACTTTTCCATTTCTTTGTGTCTTCCTCAATTTCTTTCATGGGTACTTTATAGTTCTCTGAGTATAGATTCTTTGCCTCTTTGGTGAGGTTTATTCCTAGGTATCTTATGGTTTTGGGTGTAATGTAAATGGGATTGACTCCTTAATTTCTCTTTCTTCTGTCTTGTTGTTGGTGTAAAGAAATGCAACTGATTTCTGTGCATTGATTTTATATCCTGACACTTTACTGAATTCCTGTACAAGCTCTAGCAGTTTTGGAGTGGAGCCTTTTGGGTTTTCCACATATAGTATCATATCATCTGCAAAGAGTGATAGTTTGACTTCTTCTTTTCCGATTTGGATGCCTTTAATTTCTTTTTCTTGTCTGATTGCTGAGGTTAGGAATTCTAGTACTATGTTGAATAGCAGTGGTGATAGCTCACATCCCTGCCGTGTTCCTGACCTTAATGGAAAATCTCTCAGTTTTCTCCATTGAGAATGATACTTGCCGTGGGTTTTTCATAGATGGCTTTGATAATATTGAGGTATGTGCCTTCTATCCCTACACTTTGAAGAGTTTTGATTAGGAAGGGATGTTGCACTTTGTCAAATGCTTTTTCAGCATCTATTGAGAGTATCATATGGTTCTTGTTCTTTCTTTTGTTAATGTACTGTATCACATTGATTGATTTGCGGATGTTGAACCAACCCTGCTGCCCTGGAATAAATCCCACTTGGTCGTGGTGAATAATCCTTTTAATGTACTGTTGGATCCTATTGGCTAGTATTTTGGTGAGAATTTTCGCATCTGTGTTCATCAAGGATATTGGTCTGTAATTCTCTTTTTTGATGGGATCCTTGTCTGGTTTGAGGATCAAGGTGATGCTGGCCTCATAAAATGAGTTTGGAAGTTTTCCTTCCATTTCTATTTTTTGGAACAGTTTCAGGAGAATAGGAATTAATTCTTCTTTAAATGTTTGGTAGAATTCCCCTGGGAAGCCATCTGGCCCTGGGCTTTTGTTTGTTGGGAGATTTTTGATGACTGTTTCAATCTCCTTACTGGTTATGGGCCTATTCAGGTTTTCTATTTCTTCCTGGTTCAGTTTTGGCAGTTTATATGTCTCTAGGAAATCATCCATTTCTTCCAGATTGTCGAATTTGTTGGCATAGAGTTGCTCATAATATGTTCTTATGATTGTTTGTATTTCTTTGGTATTGGTTGTGATCTCTCCTCTTTCATTTATGATTTTATTTATTTGGGTCCTTTCTCTTTTCTTTTTGATAAGTCTGGCCAGGGGGTTTATCAATCTTATTAATTCTTTCAAAGAACCAGCTCCTAGTTTCATTGATTTGTTCTATTGCTTTTTTGGTTTCTATTTCATTGATTTCTGCTTTGATCTTGATTATTTCTCTTCTCCTGCTGGGTTTAGGCTTTCTTTGTTGTTCTTTCTCGAGCTCCTTTAGGTGTAGGGTTAGGTTGTGTATTTGAGACCTTTCCTGTTTCTTGAGATAGGCTTGTATCGCTATATATTTTCCTCTCCTTTCCTTTGCTGTGTCCCACAGATTTTGGACCATTGTGTTTTCATTATCTTTTGTTTCCATGTTTTTTTTCAATTCTTCTTTAATTTCCTGGTTGACCCATTCATTCTTTAGAAGGATGCAGTTGAGTCTCCATGCATTTGTGCTCTTTCCAAATTTCCTCTTGTGATTGAGTTCTAGCTTCAGAGCATTGTGGTCTGAAAATATGCAGGGAATGATCCCAATCTTTTGATACCTGTTGAGACCTGATTTATGACCCAGGATGTGATCTATTCTGGAGAATGTTCCATGGGCACTAGAGAAGAATGTGTATTCTGTTGCTTTGGGATGGAATGTTCTGAATATATCTGTGATGTCCATCTGCTCCAGTGTGTCATTTAAGACCTTTATTTCCTTGTTGATCTTTTGCTTGGATGATCTGCCCATTTCAGTGAGGGATGTGTTAAACTCTCCAACTATTATTGTATTCTTGTCAATGTGTTTCTTTGATTTTGTTATTAATTGGTTTATATAGTTGGCTGCTCCCATGTTAGGGGCATAGATATTTAAAATTGTTAGATCTTCTTGTTGGGCAGACCCTTTGAGTATGATGTAGTGTCCTTCCTCATCTCTTATTATAGTATTATAGGCTTAAAATCTAATTGATCTGATATAAGGATTGCCACCCCAGCTTTCTTCTGATGTCCATTAGCATGGTAAATTGTTTTCCACCCCCTCACTTTCAATCTGGAGGTGTGTTCAGGTCAAAAATGAGTTTCTTGTAGGCAGCATATGGATGGGTTTTGTTTTTTATCCATTCTGAAACCCTGTGTCTTTTGATTGGGGCATTTAGCCCATTTACATTCAGGGTAACTATTGAGAGATATGAATTTAGTGCCATTGTATTGCCTGTAAGGTGATTGTTACTGCATATTGTCTCTGTTCCTTTCTGATAATACTTTTAGGGTCTCTCTTTGCTTAGGGAACCCCTTTCAATATTTCCTGTAGAGCTGGTTTGGTGTTTACAAATTCTTTCAGGTTTTGTTTGTCCTGGAAGCTTTTTATCTCTCCTTCTATTTTCAATGATAACCTAGCTGGATAAAGTATTCTTGGCTGCATGTTTTTCTCGTTTAGTGCTCTGAATATATCATGCCAGTTCTTTCTGGCCTGCCAGGTCTCTGTGGATAAGTCTGCTGCCAATCTAATATTTTTACCATTGTATGTTACAGACTTCTTGTCCCGTGCTGTTTTCAGGATTTTCTCTTTGTCGCTAAGACTTGTAATTTCACTATTAGATGGCGGGGCGTGGACCGATTCCTATTGATTTTGAGGGGTGTTCTCTTCACCTCCCGGATTTTGATGCTTGTTCCCCTTGCTATATTAGGGAAATTCTCTACAATAATCCTCTCCAGTATACCTTCTGCTCCTATTTCTCTTTCTTCTTCTTCTGGAATCCCAATTATTCTAATGTTGTTTCATCTTATGGCATCACTTATCTCTTGAATTCTCCCCTCGTGGTCCAGTAGTTGTTTGTCTCTCTTTTGCTCAGCTTCTTTATTCTCTGTCATTTGGTCTTCTATATCACTAATTCTGTCTTCTGCCTCATTTATCCTAGCAGTAAGAGCCTCCATTTTTGATTGCACCTCATTAATAGTTTTTTTTATTTCAACTTGATTAGACTTTAGTTCTTTTATTTCTCCAGAAAGGGCTTTTATTTCTCCTGACAGGGTTTCTCTAATATCTTCCATGCCTTTTTCGAGCCCTTCTATAACCTTGAAAATCATCGTCCTGAATTCCAGATCTGACATATTACCAATGTCTCTATTGATTAGGTCCCTAGCCTTCAGTCTTGCCACCTGTTCTTTTTTTTGTGGTGAGTTTTTCCGCCTTTTCATTTTGTCCAGATAAGAATCCGCTGTTCTCCTTGTTAAGTGAACTTGGTCTTGGCTGGATTTCTTGTTGATCTTCTGGGGGAGGGGACTGTTGTAGTGATTCTCAAGTGTCTCTGCCCCAGGCGGAATTGCACCGCCCTTACCAGGGGTGGGGCTAAGTAATCCTCTCAGGTTCACTTTTGGGAGCTTTTGTTCCCTGAACGCTTTCTGTAGAGTTCCGGTGGACAGGAATGAAAATGGCGGCCTCCCAGTCTCCCGCTCAGAGGAGCCGAGAGCTAGGGGCCCCAGTCTTCAGTGCGCCTTCAGAGAAAAGCTTTTAATCACTCCCGTCCCCCCAGCCTCCGGCCGTGCTTGGAGAAAATTGTGCGTAATCAGTCCTGTCTCACTGGCTTCTGGGAGCGCTCCGAGCTCACCCAGCCTGTGACCAAGAGTCTCTGTCTCTGGCAGAGTCCCACCTGGCGTCTCCAAACCCCGTAGATCCCTGAGCTCTCCCGGGTCTGAGTCTCCCCGGATCTTGTGGGGACCCCTCGCACAGAGCACCGCCCCATGTCACAGACCACGGCTCTAGGAAACCTCGGCTCTGTCTCCGCAGCCGGCTTCCCTGCTCTAATACCTGTGCGCTCTGCGACATTCAGACACCCCTGATTCTTCTCTGACCCCGGGGGACCTGAGTCCATGCTGTCCCCGTGAGGTCTTCACCCCAGTTTAGCCTCTGGAGCGATGTCCCTCCGTGGAGCAGACTTTTAAAAGTCCTGATTTTGTGCTCCGCCGCTTGCCGGGAGCCGGCCCTTCCCCTTGGGGTCTATCTTCCCGTCGCGTTGGATTCACTTCTCCGCTGGTCCTACCTTTTAGAAAGTGGTTGATTTTCTGTTTCTAGAATTGTTGTTTTTCTTCTCTTCGATCTCCTGTTGGATTCGTAGGTGTTCAGAATGGTTTGATAGGCTATCTAGCTGATCTCCTGCTGCCTGATGTCATCTCAGCCTGCTACTTCTCCGCCATCTTGATTCCTCTCCCCAATAATCTTATTTTTAACATTTTTATTTTTAAGTAATCTTTCCACCCAACATGGGGATTGAATTTACAATCTTATGATCAAGAGTTGCATGCTCTACTGAGCCAGCCAGTTGCCTCTCTCAGCAGTAATCTTAAAATTTTCTTTTTATTTCTATTCTTTATAGCACTATTATTACTGGTAGCAATAATGACATCTACATTTTTCCAAATATTTATTGTGTGTTGAGAATGAGTATGTGCTCATTATGGTTCTACTCATTGGAATAAATTATGTTTTCATACAAATTTTACAGAAAATAAAACCAAGTCTTTGAGAGGTTAAATAACTTGCCCAATTGTCACATTTTTGTAATGGAAAACCAACAGAGAAAATCATAGCTAGTTTGATTATAAAGCTTTTCTTCATAACCAGTAAGTTTTCCATCCCTCAGTAAGTTATTGTGTCACTCAGTTCCTTTTGAAAGACAGATTGTAAATTAAAACATTTAGTATGTGAATTGCTATGGGAGTGGGGTTATGGGAGTGAGGTTTCATGTCTGTGACCAGGCAAATAAGTAATTGCTGGATGCATCATGTGGCAAGGGTAGCATTCAGCATTTGAATTTCTGATTTTCATTTGTTTGCTTTTTTGTTTGTTTTGGGGGGCATTCTGTGAACCTAGCAAAGAGGCACTGGCCAGCTTCTACTGTTAAATTATAAAGAGTCACGATTTATTAAATCAATCAGATTTTCCCACATAAAATCACAGAAAATAACCAAGACATTATTCTCAATGATACCAGAGAAATCCAAGCTCTATAGAAAGTGGTGCCAAAAACCCGAGGATAACATATTCAGAACAGCCTCAATCATCCATTCCCATTACAAGAAAATATAGTGAGATTACTCTCATCCAGTGCTTCTTGGTTCCTACCTGGGTTTCAGCCTATTCCAACTTTTTCTCACAGCTGTTAGACCAAGGAATCTTCTTATTTTATGATTACATGGAACTGCAGCATTACTTGTTTTTTAACTGAACTAATATCAAAGAGGCAACATGGCCTCATTTCCTTATAACTAGAAAAACAGTTCCCCAAAATTCTGTATTATGTTTTATATGAAATTTTCCATTAATTATTTTTATAAATATGTTATGTATTTATTTGACAGAGAGAGAGAGAGAGGGCACAAGCTGTGAGAGAGGCATGCAGAGAGAAATGGAGAAGCAAGCTTCCAACTGAGCAGGGAGCCTGATATGGAGCTTGATCCCAGGACCCTGGGATCACGACCTGAGCCAAAGGCAGACACTTAACTGACAGAGCCTTCCAGGCACACCTTTCTTTTCTATTCTTTTAGAGCTTATTAATTAATTTTTATCATTTATTAATTTTTTTATCATTTTTTATTATCTTTTTTTTTTCATTTTATCATTTATTTAGCCTGACAGGTTTCCAGTAAATTGTTCTTTCTCTTCAAGTTTTATAGAGTCTTTGGCTATTACTTTTTACCAAGAACACTTGACTGGCAGAGAGAAGAAAGAAGGGATTCAACCTCTCATTTTGAAGCATCAGCTATAGGGTGTTCTATCCTCATTTTGTCATTAGAATGTTACTATGGGATATTAATCAATGCAGAGGGTCTTAAAGGGTGTTCCCTTGAAAATCATAAGCAGAGTTTTTACTTTACTTTCAATGGTTTATTCCTCAGTTCTGGTTTATGTTAAGGATTCTTTTTTTTTTTTTAAAAGATTTTATTTATTTATTTGACAGACAGAGATCACAAGTAGGCAGAGAGGCAGAGAGAGAGAGAGGAGGAAGCAGGCTGTCCGCAGAGCAGAGAGCCTGATGTGGGGCTCGATCCCAGGACCCTGGGATCATGACCTGAACGGAAGGCAGTGGCTTTAACCCACTGAGCCACCCAGGCGCCCCTGTTAAGGATTCTTTTTCAAGCTTCTCTGGATATAGGTGAATATACATTAAAAATAATAATCAGAAAAATTTTCCATAGTAAGATATACTTTATTTTTCTCCTTTTTTTAAACTTTGGTTTTGCAAATTTCCTCATAAATGTAAATTAATTTATGTATTTTGTTAAGAGTTAGATTTTCTCCAGAATAGATTACATGTTAAGCCATAAAACAAATTTCAATAAATTTAAGAAGATTGAAACCATATCAAGCATTTTTTTCTAACCAAGGCAGTATTAAACTAGAAATAAATCACAAAAAAAATCTGGAAAAAATACAAACATGTAGAGGCTAACCAACATGCTACTAAAAAACCAGCAGGCCAACAAAGAAATCAAATTTAAAAAATATGTGGAAACAAATAAAAATGGAAACACAATGGTTCAAAATCTTTGATATGTAGGAAAAGGAGTTCTAAGAAGGAAGTTTATAGTAATGCAGGCCTACCTCAAGAAACAAACAAACAAACAAAATCTCAAAAAACCAAACTAGCCCTATACCTAAAGGAACTAGAATACAAAAAACAAAGCCCAAAGTTAGTAAAAGAAAGCGATTAAAAAAAGGACCAAAATAGAAATAAATAAAGTAGAGACTAAATAAAATAAGAAAAGAAAAAGCAATAAAACCAAGATCCCGGTCTTTGAAAAGATAAACAAAATTGATAAAACTTTAGCCAAACTCACCACAAGAAAAAAAAAAGAAGACTGAAATAATATCAGAAATGAAAGAGAAGTAACAACCAATGTTATAGAAATACAAAGGATTATAAGACACTAGTACAATAAATTATGTACCAACCAATTATGCAATTTAGAAGAAATGGATAAATTTATAGAAACACACAACCTTCCAAAATTGAATCAGGAAGAAATAGAGAATTTTAACAGATCAAGAGCTAGCAATAAAATTGAATCAGTAATAAAAAAAAACTCCCAACAAACAAAAGTCCGGGATCAGATGTCTTCACAGGTGAATTCTACCAAACATTTAAAAGGATAGTTAGTACTTATTCTTCTCAAACTATACCAAAAAAAATAGAAGAGGAAAGAAGATTTTCAAATTCATTCCACAAGGCCAGCATTACACGGATATCCAAACTATCCGAAGACACTACAGAAAAAGAAAACTATAGGCCAAGATTCTTGATGAGCATAAATACCAAAATCCTCAACAAAATATTAGCAAACCGAATTCAACAATCCCCTAGAATGATCATTCTCCACAATCAAGTATGATTTATTCCAGTGATGCAATGATGGTTCAATAACTGCAAATCAATTAACATGATATACCATATTAACCAAATGAAAGCTAAAATTCATATGATCACCTCAATAGATGCAGAAAAAGTGTGTGACAATCTTGAACTTCTATTCATGATAAAAACTCTCAAAAGTGGTTTAGAAAGAACACATCTTGGAGCACCTGGGTGGCTTAGTCCATTAAGCATCTGTCTTCAGCTCAGGTCATGATCCCAGAGTCCTGAGATCAAGCCCCACATCAGTATCCCTGTTCATAGGGAGCCTGCTTATCCTTCTCCCTCTGCCTGTGTTCTGCCTGCTTGTATTCTCTCTCTCTCTCTTTGTCAAATAAATAAATAAGTTAAAAAAAGTCTTAAAAAAGGACACATCTCAACATAATAAAAGCCATATATGACAAACCTACAGCTAATATTGATAATCAATGATGAAAAGCTGAGAGCTTTTCCTCTTAGGTCAGGAACAAGGCAGGGATATTCATTCTTGCCACTTTTATTAGACATAGTACTGGAAGTCCTAGCTACACAATTAGAAAAGAAAATAAATAAATAAAAGGCATCCAAGTTGGTAAGGGAGAAGTAAAACTGTCACTATTTGCAGGTAATACTATGTGCAGAACACCTCAAACATGCCACCCCAAAATTATAATGCATTAGAACTAATAAATGAACTCAGTAAAGTTGTAGGATACAAAATTAATATACAGAAATATTTTGCATTTCTATACATTAATAACAAAATAGAAAGAGAGATTTAAAAAAACACATTTACAATAACACCAAAAGGAATAAAACACCTGGGAATAAATTAATCAAAGAGATATAAGCCTTGTACTCTGAAAACCAAAACATTGATGGAAAAAATCGAAGGTAACACAAACAAATGGAAAGATATACAATGCTCATGGATTGGAAGGGTTAACATTGTTAAAATGTCCATACTACCCAAAACAATCTACAGATTCAATGTAATTTTATCAAAATACCAAATTTTTCACAGAACTAAAATATATAATCCTAAAATTTGTATGGAACAAAAATATCCAGAGTAATCAAAGTGATCTTGAGAAACAAGAACAAACTAGAGGTGTCACAATCCCAGATCAATACTGAAAACTATAGTAACCAAAACAGGATGGTATTGGCACAAAAATAGACATACAAATCAATAGAACAGGATAGAGAGCCCAGAAATAAACTCACACTTCTATAGTCAATTCATCTACAACAAAGGAGACAAGAATATGTAAATCTCTTCAGTAGATAGTCTGGGAAAACTGAACAGCTACATGCAAAAAAAATGAAATTGGACAACTTTCCTACTCAATACACAAAAATATATTCATAGTGGATTAAATATCTAAATGTGAGACCTGAAATGATAGAACTCCTAAAAGACAACGGGCAATAACCTCTTGGAAATTGGCCTTAGCAACTTTTTTTCTAATATTTCTCCTCAGTCAAGAAAAACAAAAGCAAAAATAAACTGTTGGGAACTACAGCAAAATAAAAAGCTTTTGCGTAGCAAAGGACACCAAAGAAACAACAAGGCAACCTACTGAATAGCAGAAGCTGTTTGTAAGTGATATATCCAATAAAGGGTTAACATCCGATATAGATAATGCATGCAACTCAAAAACACACAAAAACAAATAATCCAACTTAAAAATGGGCAGAGGGCTTAAATAGACATTTTCCCAAAGACATACAGATGGCCAAAGACACATGAAAAGATGCTCAACATCACTAATCATCAGAGAAATGTAGATCAAAACCAAAATGAGGTATCACCTCACACCTGTCAAAATGGCTAGTATTAAAAAGACAAGAAATAATGAGTGTTGGTGAGCATGAGGAGACAAAGCAACCCTCATGCACTGTGGCAATGTAAATTGGTGCAGCCACTATGAAAAATAGTATGGAGGTCCCTCAAAAAATTAAAAATAGAAATACCAAATGACCTAGTAATTGAATTGCAGGGTATTTACCCAAAGAAAACAAAACAAAACAAAAAACCCACTAATATGAAAACATATATGCACCCCTATGTTTACTGCAGCATTATTTATAATAGTCAAGATATGGAAGCAATCTAAATGTTCATCAATAAATGAATGGATAAAGGTGTGATATACATATATACAATGGAATATTATTCAGCCATAGAAAAGAATGAGCTCTTGCCATTTGCATGAAATAAGTCTGATCGAGAAAAACAAATAACATATGATTTCACTTATATGAGGAATCTAAAAAAAAAAAACACAAACAGAACAAATGAATAAAGAAACACGGAAAAAATAGAAACAGATTCCTAAATACAGGCAAACTGGTGATTGCCAGAAGGAAGAGGCAGGGTTGGTTGGATTGGTGAAAAAGTGAAAGGGATTAAGAGGTACAGGCTTCCAGTTACAAAGTAAGTCATGAGGATGTAATGCATAGCATAGGGAATGTAGTCAATAATATTGTAATAATGTCATATGGTAACAAATGATAAGTACACTTACTGTGGTGAATCACTATGTTGCACATCTAAAACTAATATAATATTGCATGTCAACTATATTTCAATTAAAAAGACAAAGAATTGGAGTTTTTTCTTGCTAGAAATGTTCATTTCTATGCTAGTATTATTTGCTTATCAGAATGTTAAGACATAAACCCCCCTCTTTTTAGTGGAAAGAGAGAGCTTAATTGATTTAGTTAGAATATAAACAAACTTCACAATCCACATTATCTGGTTTCAGCTTTTGATGGCAGGTCCTGGACTGTGCAGCTGCTCCTATTTTACCATCTCATGGAATAGCAGGATTACTTGGTTTGTTTCAGAAAACTATCATCAAAGAGGAGAGAGGACCCGATTTCCCTCATGGCTGAAAAAAAAACATATTATCATATTTTCTATGAGTGCTGAAGGAAAAAAGAATCCTCATAGATTTACTATTTCTAAGGAAAGAGAATCCCACCATTAGTGACAGTCTTGAATAAAAGGGAAAACAACATTTTTTAGCCTGTTTGTTTTACAATTGTAACTTACAGACCCTGGAGCAGTTCTAAAAAGAGTACCTCCTGGGGTTTCCCAAGTTAGCCTGTTAGCTTGGGTTGATAACTTCCAGTGAAAGACCTCTTAAATTAACTATATTTAATAATCTATATTATATAATATATTTAATATATTTATATAATATATTTAATTATCTATATTTATCTATATTTAATTCTTCCTCTGAATAACTCATAACTAAAAAAAAGAAAAAAGGAATGTTGGAGCTTTACTGTGCAAAGAGAACGTGCTGTACATGCTGTACAAGTAGAATATGCTGTGGAAAGTAGAGTGAGACAATTATAGATCAAAATTATTTTATTAGGCATTACATAGGAATTTTATAATTGAGGATAAAACTGGTGACTATGTTGATTGGAACTAAAAAAGTAGAGCTTTTTTAAAACTTTTTTTTTTTTTTTAAAGATTTTATTTATTCATTTGTTAGAGAGAGAGCACAGGCAGACAGAGAGGCAGGCAGAGGCAGAGGGAGAAGCAGGCTCCCTGCCAAGCAAGGAGCCCGATGTGGGACTCGATCCCAGGACACTGGGATCATGACCTGAGCCGAAGGCAGCTGCCTAACCAACTGAGCCACCCAGGCGTCCCTAAAACTTTTTTTTTCTAAATAATAAGTTTCTGATTTTTTTTTTTTTCATATCTGGCTGACTGTAAGAAAAGTCATTGTTAGAAGAGTTTTAAAAACACTATCTCAGTAGTAGCTTAAAATCTTCCCACAGTGGTTTTTTCGACTTTCCTGCTTCTTTTTCTTTTAATTTTTATTATGAAAAAATTCAAACATATACACAAAAATAGAACAGTATTATGAACCTCCGTGTACCTATCAGTCAATTTCAACATAATCAGTGTGACTGATCTTATTTATTTATACTCTAACCCATTTCTTCCACAATCATCAAATCCCTACTACTATCAGCCCATCTCTACCTGGTACCATCTCATCGCAAGCTTATTTTGAAACAAATAACAGACTTTACTTCATTTTTTCCATAAATCTTTGAATATGTTTTTCCAAAAATTAACCTCCCCCCAAATATCCATAATATCCTCATCACACTGAAAATAAATAATTCAGTATGATCTCAAATACCTAGTGAATGTTCAACTTAAAAAAAATTTTTTTTGGCTTTTCTTTTGGTCTTCTCTCTCTCTATGTCTCCCTCCCTCCTTCTCTCTCTTATTTTCTCTCTCATTCTCTTCTCCCCTCTCTCAGTTTGTTGATTGAATCAGGATCTGAATAGGTAACATGCATTGTAACTGATGGCAATATATAATATTTTTAAATTTTTAAAATTCTTTTATTTTCTATTATTATTTTTCCTTGAAAGCTATTTACTGAAGAAAGAATTATTTACTCTGCAGAATTTTGTACCAACATAGATTTTACTCCCTTTATGCACATGTTGTCTTATAAAATATGCCCCTCTCTCCTATATTCCTGTATATTGGATATGACCTAGAGGCTTAATCATGTCCTAGGTCACTGTTTAAGATTTTTGTTGTTGATCCTTGTTTTTTTTTTTTTTTTTAACTTTTAAGAGTGATTGCACACTTCAATTATAAAGGATCTCTTTGTCTGTCTTTTGGTGATGTAAGCTGCCATTGATTCTCATTAATGCCTTGATGCATTGGTTCATTAGGGATTATAAAATTGTGATGCTCCAATAAAATCCTCCAATTATTCCCTGGAATGTTTCTAAAATGCAAATATTGCCTCATCTACTATTTTGTTACATGGAAGTACAGTTTGAGAGAAAAGGCAGAATAAATGTCAGATTATTTTCATTTATTTACTTTCAAAAATTGCAAATTAATTCTCTATCATGTTTATAAGATAACCAATTATGTTTTCTGTTTGTTTTTTTGAGTATCACTATGAATCAGTAGATATTTGATGTGTTTGAGAATCCATGGCAGTTATTAATCTTTTTTTTAATATTTTATTCATTTATTTGAGGGGGGAGGGGCAGAGGGAAAAGGAGAGAAACTCAAGCAGACTCCTCAGTGAGTGTGGAGTCTTATACAGGGCTCGATCTCACAACCCTGAGATCATGACCTGAACTGAAACCAAGTGTCTGATGCTTAACTGACTAAGCCAGTCAGGTGCCCATGGCAACTATTATTTTTAATGATGTTCAAATTTTTCCAGTTTTGATCATTAGAACCTATTCAACTGACTCTTATATAATTTGATAGTCTTTGATGGCTTCCTTGTTAGTGTAAAAAAAGCTCATCTTACACATTTCCTGCTCCAGATCTCAAATCAACTCATTTCTTCAACAAGTCCTGTTTTGTTTTAAGGGAAAATAGTACTTGCAGAAATGGGAAACTCACCCATTGTTTTTAGGACTTTTCAGTGGACACAAGCATTTTTTTCAAGATAAAATATTTCCTGGGCTCATAAGAACACTTACAATTCTAATTTAGGACTCTAGGGTTTTTTGCTTAATCTCACCAATCTTAGATCTTTATATCTTTTCCCCCTTGCTAAATATCTTGGCTCTTAACAACACCAACACAATTGCTTGCTTTTTTTCTTAGCATAAAAATAGAAACAGTAATTCATAATATGAATACTGAAAATGTTTAATAATGTTCACAGTCTGTTGGTCCTTAGGGTATATCCTGTTAAATATATAGCCAAACTACTGTATTTTAAAGGCACTTGGAATTTTCTCTGTATTAGTTTTTTATTGTTACTATGAAAAATTACAAATTTAGTGCCTCAAAACAGGACAGTTATTATCTTACAATTCTGTAGGTCAGGTGGTCAATACTGGGCTAAAATCAAGTCTGTTGGCAAAGGATGCTTTCTTTTTGGGAAACCCTAGAAGAGAATCCATTTCCTTGCTTTTTGCAGTTTCTAGATGCTGTCTACCTTGGTACCTTTCCATCTTCAAAGCCAATAATATAGCCATCTTCCTGACACTTGTTCAGTCTTTGCATCATTCTCTGAACAAAGATGGGAATCATTCCTCACTTCTAAGGATGCATGTGATTAAACTGAATCTATCCAGATGATCCCAAACAATTTCCATTTCCTAAGATTTGCATCCCAAGGTCACATGAGCAAAATACCTTTTGCCATGTAAGGTAACATATTCATAGATTCTGAGGATTAGGCCCAGACATCTGTGGGGGAGGGCCATTATTCTGCCTATCACAGTCCCTTTTTGCTGAAGCTATGCCATTAATTATATATTTAGTTTAATTTGTTTTATTTTCAGGGATTGTTTATCTACATAAACACCATTTTTATAAGATATTTACAGGATTCCAAAATCAAATCTATAAAACAAAATATATTAAAAAAAATCTACCTTGTGTTCTGTCTACTCTATTTGCTTTTTCTCCTACAGATAAATATTTTTATTATTTTTATGGCACATTATTCCATTGGTTTATTATTTAATATAATATATTGTAATGTATATACTCCTCTCATATTGTTAGATAAACAGCAGTATACACTTTATTTCACATTTTTTTACTCAACATAACTTGGTATCATTTCATCATAGTACACAGTTTTCATTCTTTAATACTGTTGTATAGTACACCATTGTGTGAATACTCATGGCTAATCCAACCAGTACCCTTTTAATGGGATTTGATTGCTTTTAACCTTGTGCTGATCCAAATAATGCTACAGTGAATTGTGCAGCCTTTTTAAACTTTGGCTAGTATATCTCTGAGAAATGAGATTGCTAAATAAGAGAAATTATATATATTATATATATATATATATAATTAAATATATAATAAAAATGTGTGTGTTTGTGTGTATAGTTTGGCAATTTTACTATTCTATGTCAACTTCCCATTCATAGAGGTTGTAACATTTTATATTTCCCAGGTCAATCTGATCTGGTTCATAAGACATGAATCTCCGACCTGTGTTTGTGAACAACAGCTCTAAAACTGAACTGTAAACCTCTCCTATAAAGACACAGATGGTAAATATTTTGGGCTTCACTGGTCACATAGCTCCTGTTGTAACTATTCAACTTTTCTACTAAAATGAAAAATTATCCATAGATACCATGCAAATAAACAAGTATAACTATGTTTAATAAAACTTTATTTATATGGGACACCTGGGTGGCTCAGTGGGTTAAAGCCTCTTCCTTCAGCTCTGGTCATGATCCCAGCATCCTGGGATCGAGCCCCACATCGGGCTCTCTGCTCAGCGGGGAGCCTGCTTCCTCCTCTCTCTGCCTGCCTCTCTGCCTACTTGTGATCTCTGTCTGTCAAATAAATAAATAAAATCTTTAAAAAAAAACTTTATAAAAACAGGCAATAAATTGGACTTGGACCACTGACTGCAGCTTGTTGACCTCTTTTCTAAAAGTGTATTTAAAAAAATATTTTAAATTAAAATATACAAAGATATTCCATTTTTGCAAAATAAACTTTTGTTGAAAAGCTTAACTTAATGCCATAAGCATTTGAGTAAATGGCTTAATTTCTATTCAGTGAAGAGCAAAACTTCAATATATTTCATTGACTCTTAGGAAAGTGAGAAACCTAATACCTCTAGGATCTGGGTCATTGTGAGTCTTTCTTTCTCTATAAAGTCGGACTTACTGATTATTTCAAGCATGTTTATGTAAATACCTCAAGTCCATACTGGAGAGTTTTTGGTACCTATTGTCCAAAGAAAACATAAAAATAACAAGGGAATTACAATCCTGCAGCTCTGAATCCTGACTTCCTAATCTATGGGCATTTTATTTTAGAAAAAAAAAAAAAGAAATTCCTGAGGAGCCATTAAAGATATATCTGGTTCAGTCTCCAGTTCTTCATGAAACTGCTCAAACAAGGAACTGTCTGAAATTTTCTTGAATACTTTCAAAGCTGAGCAAGGAACTAAATGACTGTGTAGTCTATTTAGTGGTAACTCTTAGAATGTACTGACCTAGGATTTGTTGAAATCAATTTATTCATAATTTTACCTGTAGACACCAATGTTTGGATTTCACATGATACATACTGTTCTTCCTTCAGGCAGTACTTTAAATATAGTAATTTAAACTGATTGAAATAATAAATTACAATTTTTTGACACTCACTAGAGCTTTCTATATTACTTGGTTTCTTTAGTTGAATTAAATATTGCATGAGAACATATGTTGTTTTCCTAAATTGCTTATTCCATCCAGATTGGCATCACTGTTCTTAAACACTGTACTCTTATTTGTAATTTCAACTTTTGTAACTAACTTTACTATCAAGCAAATGTTTCCCATCCAGCTCTAATCCCACCCTCTCTTCCTCACATCTTACTGAGAACTTGTCATGTTTCAGGGATTGTTTTGAGGCCAGAAACTTAATAAGTAGGGTATACTTGCTGCTTTAAAAAATAGTTTTAATTGTATTATTTTTATTACACTTTATATTATAAAACTTGTTTCTAAGTATTTTGTTTTCTTGTGTGTGTTTTAAATATTTTATTTATTTATTGGACAGGCAGAGACAGAGATCATAAGTAGGCAGAGAGGCAGGCAGAGAGAGGAAGAAGCAGGCTCCCCCCTGAGCAGAGAGCCCCATGCAGGGCTTGATCCCAGGACACTGGGATAATGACCTGAGCCGAAGGCAGAGGCTTTAACCCACTGAGCCACCCAGGTGCCCCAGTATTTTGAATAACTCTGTTTACAATCTTAAAACAGTGTGAGGAGTAAGAGATACAAGAAAAAAAATCAACATGACATGGTAAATGTTAACAGAGTTGTGTGAAAGAAACACAATGAAAGACTGGATGATTTGACAGTGGAGGTGATGATGCTTGGTCTTGAATAATAAATATAAATTTGTTGATATTTTGAATGAATAAAGTCATGTAGAACAAAAGAGGAACAGGATATGATAATGAACTTCAAGACTTTACAGTTCAAACATTGAAGAATTAAGTTAAAAATTTTGGATTGAAGCCTCTGTTTCACTTCCTAGCTTCTTTTATTTAGATCAGTCACCTAACTACTGTAATACTCTTGAGACACCTATGTGTGTGTGCATGTATTTGTATGTGTGTTTGTCTGTCTGTATTATTTACGAATCATATACAAGTAATACTATATAACTAAGTAGGTTGAACTCAAAGACACCCACATCAAGACCCATTACAAATTGTTTAAAGACAAAGAATCTTGAAAGTAGCAAGAGAGAAGTGACTTCTCATATACAAGAGATCCTCAATAAGATTATTAGCATATTTCTCATCAAAAACTTTGGAGGTGATAAGGCAGTGAGTTGATATATTCAGGGTGGTCAAAGAGAAAATAAAATCATCAACCAGGAGTTCCATATATGGCAAATGTTCTTCAAAAGTGAGGGAGAAATTAAGACATCCTCAGAGAAACAAAAGATGAGAAAGTTTGTCACTACTAGACATGCCTTGCAATAAATGTTAAAGGGAGTCCTGATGATTGAAACAAAAGATAACTGGACAGTAACTCAAAACTGTATGAAGAAATAAAGATGTATGCAAAGAGACATACATAGACAATAATAAAAGTTAGTATAAATGTAACAACAGTCTGTTACTCTATTTTTTTCCATTAAGAGACTAGTATATTAAAAAAAGAACACACAAGTATTTGTCTAAAAGTTAATATTATTAAAACATTGATTTTTAACTTAATATTTTGTTTTCTACACAATTTAAGAAACTAATATATTAAAATTAGATTATGTTTTTAGCTAGTATATAAAGATATAGTTTTGTGACATCTGAAATAATGAGAGAGATGGTGACAAAATTGTAAAGGAGCAGAGTTGGGTTTTTATTTATTTATTTTAGAGACAAGGAGGGGCAGGGGGAGAGGGAAACAGAGGATCCTAAGTGGACTCTGCACTGAGCATGGAGTCTGACATGGGACTCCATCTCACAACCCAAAATCATGATCTGAGCCAAAAATCAAGAGTTAGACATTTAACTGACTACACCTCCCAGGCACTCCAAGGAGCAGAGTTTTTGTATGTTGTTGAAGTTCAGTTGATATAAATCCAAATTAGAGTTTTGTAACTTCAGCATGTTAAATATAATCCCCATGGCACGTGTACCCGAATGTTTATAGCAGCAATGTCCACAATAGCCAAGTTATGGAAAGAACCTAGATGTCCATCAACAGATGAATGGATAAAGAATATGTGGTATATATATAAAATGGAATACTATGCAGCCATCAAAAGAAATGAAATCTTACCATTTGCGACGACATGGATGGAACTAGAGCGTATTATGCTTAGCGAAATAAGTCAACTGGAGAAAGACAACTATCACATGATCTCCCTGATATGAGGAAGTGGAGATGCAACGGGGGTGGGAATTAAGGTGGTAGGAAAAGTAAAAATGAAACAAGATGGGATCGGGAGGGAGACAAACCAAAAGAGACTCTTAATGTCATAAAACAAACTGAGGGGGGTGGAGGGGAGAGGGGTTGGGAGAGGGTGGTGGGGTTACATTATATGTTTAAATAAAGCTTAAAAAAAAAAAACTTACCCTGTAAGTTAAATAATAATTTTAAAATGTTTTAAATATTTAGAAAACTAGAAAATGTTTTGACAATATGTCAGATAAATGTTACTATATTAAAAAAAATAAAAATAATTGAGTCCTAAAAATATATATATATAATCCCCATGGTAACAATAAAAATAGCTATTGTATATGGAGAAGAGGGAATTGAAACATTTCACTACAAGATATCAATAAAAAAGGATGGTAGGAAGTGAAGAACAAAAAGTTAGTAGGAATATATAAAACAAATAGAAAAATGACAGAAATGAGTCCTTCTGTGTTAGTAGTTACTTTAATTTTTTTACTCAATAGTTACTTTAAATGTAAATGTATTAAACTCCCAATAAAATGACAGAGATTGGCAGAATGGATGAGAAAAATATGGTACAACTACATGCTGCTTGTAAGAGATTCATTTTAGGTCAAAGTTATAAACAAGTTGAAAGTGAAAAGATAGAAAGACAGTAATAGTAAACAAAAGGGAAGAGGGATTGTTATACTGATAGACAAACAGACATTACATCAAAAGTTTATGAGACAAGACAAATATTAATAAAAGGCTCAGCACAGCAAGAACTTATAACATTTATAAACATCAATGTACCTAATAATAGACCATCAAAATATATAAAGCAAATATTGACAGAATTGAAGGAAAAATAGACATTATTAAAAAAAAATACTTGGAAGCTTCAATACCCTATTTTCAGTGAAGGAAAGAACAATCAGACAGAAGGTAAATAAGGAAATAGATGATAAGAAAAACACCGTAAATAAACTAGTCCTTAAGACACATACACAATATTTTACCCAGTAACAACAGAAGGTGCATTCCCTTAAAATGCACAATGGGCATTTTCCAGGATAGACCATATACTAGATCACAAATTCAGTTGCAGTAGATTTAAAAAGAGATATCATACAAGCTTCTTCTCCAACCATAATGAAATAAAGTTAGAAATTTAAGAAAACAAGAAAAACAAATGAAAAATTCACATATTTGTGGAAATTAAACTATAAACTCTTATACAACCAATGGGTCAAAAAATCACAATGGAAATCAGAAAATAATTAGAAATGAATGAAAATGAAAACATAACATGCCAAAATTTATAGGACACAGCAAAAACAATTCTAAGAGGGAGATTTATAGCTATAAATGCTTTAAAAAGAAGAAAGATCTCAAATCAACAACTTATCTTAGAACTTAAGAAACTAGAAAAATTAAACACAAAGTCAGCAGGAGGGAAATAATAATGATAGGTAAGATTAAATTTAAAAAAGAGAATAGAAAAATAATAGAGAAAATCATAAAATCAAAGGTGGCTTGTCAAACAGATAAAGAAAATTGAGAAAATTTTGGCTAGATTAAGAAAAAAAGACCTAAATTACCAAAATCAGATATGAAGTGTGGAACATTAGTACTGGTTCTACAAAAATAAATAGGAGTGTAAGAGACTATTTGAACAATTATACACTAGCAAATTGATTAATCTAGATGAAATGGAAACATTTGCAGAAACACTGAATCTATCAAGACTAAATTACAAGGAAACTGAAAATCTGAACGGACATACCCAGTAAGGAGATTTAATTGGTAATAAAAAATCTCCCAGCAACAATGAAAAGCTCAGAGCCTGATGGCTTCATCCATAAATTCCACCAAATATTTAAAGAACTGTCATCAATATTTCACCAACTTTTCCAAATAGGAAAATAAAGAATTGGGGATATTTTCTTTTCTTTTCTCTTCTTTTCTTTTTTTTTAAATTTATTTGACAGAGAGAGATCACAAGTAAGCAGAGAGTCAGGCAGAAGTAGGGGGAGCAGGCTCCCTGCTGAGAAGAGAGCCTGATATAGGGCTCCATTCCAGGACCCTAAGATCATGATCTGAGCTGAAGGCAGAAGCTTAACCCACTGAGCCAACCAGGCGCCCCATGAATTGGGAATATTTTCTAACTGAACCCATGAGTACAGTATTTCCTGATGCCACAGCTAGATAAAGACACTACAAGAAAAGAAAACTACAAACCATATCCCTATGAACACTGATGCAAAAATACCCTTAAAAGTAGCAGCAAACAGAATTCAGCATGTTGAAAGAATTATGTACCATGATCAAATGGAATTATTTTCTGAAATGTAAAAATGGTTCAACATATGAAAAACAATCAATGTAATATGCCAATTTAAAAAATGAAGGGGGGAAAAAACTCATGATCATCTCAACGGATGCAGAGAAACCATTTGACAAAATTCAGTATCTCTTTGTGATAAAAACACAATAAACTAGAAATAGAGGGAAACTACCTCAACATAATAAAATCCATGTATGAAAATGCACAATGAACATCATATTCAATGATAAGAGACTGAAAGCTTTTCCTTTAAGATCAGGAACATAGGGGCACCTGGGTGGCTCAGTGGGTTAAGCCTCTGCCTTTGGCTCAGGTCATGATCCCAGGGTTCTGGGATCGAGCCCCGCATGGGGCTCTCTGCTCGGTGGGGAGCCTGCTTCCTCCTCTCTCTCTCTGCCTGCCTCTCTGCCTACTTGTGATCTCTGTCAAATAAATAAATAAAAATCTTTAAAAAAAAAAAAAGAAAAAGATCAGGAACGTAGAATGGATGCCCTCTTTCACCACTGTATTTAATATAATACTGGAAGTCCCAGCCAGAGAGATTAGGCAAGAGAAAGAAATGAAAGATGTCGAAATTGGAAACATAATATTCAAAACATAAGATTATAATCTCTGTCAGCAGATTATATCATTTTATATGTAGAAAAGCCTAAAGATTACACACACACATACACACACACACACACACACACACACACACACACATTAGAGCTAATACATAAAGAAAATAGGATGCAAAGTCAATACACAAAAGTCAGTTGCATTTCTATATATTAATATGGAACAATCTGAAAAAGAAATTAAGGAAACAATTCCATTTCCAGAGTATCAAAAAGAATAAAATACTTAGGAAGTATCTTAACCAAGTAGGTGAAATACTTATACAATGAAAATTATAAAACATTGCTTAAAGAATTAAAACATAAATTATAAAAAGATAGTCCATGTTCATGGATTAAAAACTTACTATTAGGATGTGAAAACTACCCAAGGCTACCTGCAGATTTATTGCAATCCCTATCTTTATCCCAATTATATTTTTGCAGAAATAAAAAAAGTCATCTTAAAATCATATGGAGTGAAATAGAACTCCATATAGCCCTAACAATCTTGAAAAAAGAAAGTTGGGCAACTCACACTCCTGATTTCAAAATTTACTGCAAAGCTACAGAAATCAAAATTTTGTGGTACTGGGATATAGGAAGACACATAGGCCAACAAAATAGAATAGAGCATCCAGTGGGGCACCTGGTGGCTCAGTGGGTTAAAACCTCTGCCTTTGGCTCAGGTCATGATCTCAGGGTTCTGGGATTGAGCCCCACATCAGGCTCTCTGCTCGGTGGGGAGCCTGCTTCCTCCTCTCTCTCTGCCTGCCTCTCTGCTTACTTGTGATCTGTCTGTCAAATAAATAAAAAATTAAATTTAAAAAAAATCTTAAAAAAAAAAAAAGAATAGAGCTCCCAGAAAGGAACTTCCTATATATGGTCAAATGATTTTTTTTTTATTTATTTAGGATCTATAGATAACTAGGATCTATAGATAACTAAAAACACCAAATAAAAAAATCAACCAACCTGATTCAAAAAGTCTTGAATAGACAGTTCTTCTAAGAAAATATATGACTATCTAAAAAGTACTTGAAAAAAGTCTCATTGGTATTAATAATTAGGGAAATGCAAATCAAAACCACAATGAAAGGGCCGCCTGGGTGGCTCAGTTGGTTAAGCGGTTGCCTTCGGCTCAGGTCATGATCCCAGCGTCCTGGGATGGAGTCCCACATCAGGCTCCTTGCTCAGCAGGGAGCCTGCTTCTCCCTCTGCCTCTGCCTGCCTCTCTGTCTGCCTGTGCTCTCTCTCTCTCTCTCTCTAACAAATAAATAAATAAAATCTTAAAAAAAAAAAAAACACACAATGAAATATCACTTCATACCCGTCAGGATGATTTCTATATAAAAACAAAGAAAAGAACAAGTGCTGATGATGATGTGGAAAATTGGAACACTTGTGTACTTTTGGTGGGATTGTAAAATGTTAAATCTGCTGTGGAAAAATGGAAAGTAGTATGGCAATTGCTCAAGAAAAGAAAATAGAATTACTATTATGGTTCAACAATTCTACTTTTAGCTATATAGTCAGCATTAAAAGTAGGGTCTTGAAGAGATAGGTGTATACTTATGTTCACAGGGACATTATCTCAGTGGCTAAAATGTGAAAGCAACCCTGGTGTCCATTGATAGGTAAATGAATAAACACAATGTGATAATACATACAATGGAATATTATTGTCTTAAAATGGAAGGAAATTTGGACATACTATAATATGGATGAAATTTCAGAACATTATGCTAAGTGAAATAAGCCTGTCACAAAATGAAAATAATGTGTAATTCCACTTACTTGATATAACCACAGTAATAAAAATAACACAAAATAGAATGGTGGTTTCCAGGGCCTGGGGTAGGAGGAATGGATATAGAATTTTAGATCGAAGATAAAAAGATTTCTGGAGACAGATGGTGGTGAAGGATACAAAACGATATGGATGTACTTAATGCCCCTGAATTAAGGCCTAAAATGGCTAAGACACTAAAATTTATTTTACCAAATGTAAAAAAACAAAACAAAACAAAACAAAACAAAAACTTTTTATATAAAAAAGTTTATATAGTTTATATAAACTTGTTATAGTTCTTTCTTTTTTTTTAAGATTTTATTTATTTATTTGACACACAGAGAGGTCACAAGTAGGCAGAGAGGCAGGCAGAGAGAGAGGAGGAAGCAGGCTCCCTGCTGAGCAGAGAACCCGATGCGGGGACTCGATCCCAGGACTCTGAGATCATGACCTCAGCAGAAGGCAGAGGCTTAACCCACTGAGCCACCCAGGCGCCCCATGCTTGTTTCTTTCTAAAGGAATAAACACTGTATTCCCTTAGACATCAAGACATAAAGTGTATCAAATAACTCAAATTACACTAATTTTGTCATTAGTTTAGAGCATAAATTTCTTGCAACAGCTAAATTTTATTAAAAACTCTAAAATCGGGATGCCTGGGTGGCTCAGTTGGTTAGGCAGCTGCCTTCGGCTCAGGTCATGATCCCAGCGTCCTGGGATCGAGTCCCACATCAGGCTCCTTGCTCGGCAGGGAGCCTGCTTCTCTCTCTGCCTCTGCCAGCCTCTCTGTCTGCCTGTGCTCGCTCTCTCTCTCTAACTAATAAATAAATAAAATCTTAAAAAAAAACAACAACAACTCTAAAATCTATAAAAGCAAGAATCTCTTCTCTTCCAACCATTGCTAAACACTTTGTCAAAGCATAGGGCTTTGAATATAGCAAGTTCTTGATTATATACATATATACATATGTATATATATTTAACTAATTAAAATTATGAATAGTTAAATAATCTATATATTGCTAAGCATTTTTTGGGTTTTACAAAATCTGTAAGTACATTATTATGTTTTATTTTTAAGATTATTTATTTATTTATTTGACAGAGAGAGAAATCACAAGTAGGCAGAGAGGCAGGCAAAGAGAAAGGGAAGCAGACTCGCCCTGCTGAGCAGACAGCCTGATGCAGGCCTTGATCCCAGGACCCTGAGATTATGACCTTAGCCGAAGGCATAGGCTTAACCCGCTGAGCCATCTAGGTGCCCCATTATTATGTTTTTGGTCCATGCTTACAGATATGTTAATATTTTATATGCTTATATTTCATATTATGCAATGTAAAATCATTTATAATAATATTTAGTAAGTTTATATACTATTTTTTCATGTCTACCTTACCCCAAAATATTGATTCCCCATGTACTTTCAAGGTGATATGGCATTTTGTTTTGTTTCCATTTACTCTACCCAATTAACAGTCCTGAGTTTAAAACAAATTCCTTGGAAATACATATTGCTGAATCATATCTCAGGGGTCATGGTCTGTGCCATATTTCCTAAAACTGTCTCCATAGATTAGAAATGTTGACTCTTCTGTTTATTTTTTTAATTTAAAAATGACATTTTATTAAAAATTTAAAAAGGTGGGGGGACTTGGGTGGCACAGTTGGTTGAGCCTGAAATTCTTGGTTTGGCTCAGATCCTGATCTCAGGGTTGTCAGATTGATCCCTCCTTGGGGCTCTGAGCTCAGCTGGGAGTCTGCTTGAGACTCTCTCTCCCTCTCCTTCTACTCCCCCCTCCTCCCCTGTGTGCTCTCACTCTTTCCCACTAAAATAAACAATAAATATTAAAAAAAAGAAGATATTAGTTTAGTGATGGTTATCACAGGGAAACATATAAAAATAGAATTTACAGTTTAAATGCTATTGGTTTAGCTAGAGAGCACACTGTTGAATTCCCAAATAACTAAAGAGCTAGAGACTTCCCAGTCAGCAGGAACAGGACAGTCTCCAGGTAATTTTGAGTTACATTTCACTCTTTAACATTTAGATAGTAATTTTCTTTGTTAGAAGAGCAAAGAGAAGCACATTTATGCTAATGCACCTTTGTATCTGGATTACAATTTGAACGAATTTAATTGCTGCATTAGTCAAAACAGAATTTATATTTAAGATTTGACAAAATGAAGAAAAATAATTGGCTTATTAATGCTTTTTTTTTAGCAACAACATTTTTACCTCTGACATTACACTCTAAAGATACAATTGAGTTATTATTAAAACTGATTTTAACAAAGATGTGCTAATGATGAGTTCACTGAAGCTGCGTCAGAGTGAAAATAAGCAATCTGTATCTAACTTTATGCTGATGATACAGTGGGAAATATGTTTGTTTAAAAAACCATCTGTTATTTTCAGGCATTTGTATGGAATTTTATGGTGGATAATAAAACTATCTTGACTATAACCTAAAAAGAGGCATAAGCTGTTAACAAAAGTAAAGCCCCCATCTGCCCATAGATATTTGTTAAAGAACTGATTTTAGTGAACTATTTATTTCAAATGGCATTGGTTGCCTTCAGCGGCTTATTCATTAATTTTGTGTGCTTTATTAACGTTTTAGTCTTCCACCATCAAGGTCATTACTTTAAAACCAAACTAAAAGTATAACAGGAGAATGAAACTGTAGTTATTCTAAAGCCCCCAGGTATATCATGGTAAGGGAATACTTTTCTTTCATTTGGCTTTAATTTACTTTTCATTTGGCTTTAATTTAATTTAATTTATTTTTGGCTTTTTCTCATTTGGCCTAAGGCAGGCCATCCCAAGATGAGCCACTTTGTCATGAAGATTATTCTGAGCTCAAGGCAACTGAGACCTGTGGGCTCCAGAGGAATTTGTGCCCCTCTCTTAACTATATAGAAGAATCTAAATTGGGGGTGTTCCCCAGAATGGGGGTTATTAGCAGAGATAAATTTTATCTGAGTGAACCATTTATATGGAAGGGCAAACATCTAATTACCAAACATCTGCTCTTCCTATCGCCCCATGAAGTGTATTCCTTTCCTCTGAAGGCCTGGACCACTAGCCCCTTCTTCTTAGTTCAGAATGACTTATACACATCATTTTGTCTCACTGTCTTTGGAATTTTCATGTCCATGTGGATTTCCTGTATGTACACCATTAAATTTACTTTCTCCTGTTAATCTGTCTCGTGTCAATATGAGTCTTAGTCCAGCTAGAAGGACCCTTGTAGGGGATAAGATTTCTTGCTCCTCAACACTGTAAAAATGAAAGAGGTCAATTGTAAGGTTTTTTATGAATCTAAGGTTTTATGATTTTGTTAACTACCCAGAATAGTACTAAAAAAAGTGGTTTATAGAGTTCCCTTAAAGGTGTCTTAACATTACATACTGTTCATCATTTTAGAAATTTCTTTAGGAGTAACTTGTAAATGGTGACTTACACACATACATACACACACATGTCACTGAGAATTTGATAAAACAGTTTGTAAATAGACACTCACTACTCTTTCACAGAGTATAGATTACTTTCTAATTTGTGCCCACAGCAGACCAGAGAACTGAATAGGCAGTCTTGATCTTTCTGGCGTAGAGCTTTTCTCCTAAGTATCAGGATCTGAACAGAAAGCCTACTCAGTTTAGCATCACCCAGTGTTGTAGGAGAAAACCTCTGGCATTGGCGTGTGCTATTTTCCTATGTTATCCTCTTAAGAATGGTATACATGCAGATTTCCCAGTTTAAAGTAGACCTGACCAGTGCTCCCTGGCACTATCCTAGGTCCCCTGCTTCTAATCACTGGAGTTTCATAGGAGGGTAAACAAATTATGCTACACTTGGAAGGTTACTGTATAAGACAATTCTATCTGCACATTCTTTCATTCAAGATTCATTTAAGATTTCTTCTGTCTACTTGTCTCCAACTTTGTCATCAGAATACAAATTCTCCTTAATAATTGTACAAATATATTAATTTACTATAGCATATTTAGATTTTTATTCTTTGACACCAACTCCATGTTTTTATTATTTTCTAAATAGCTATGCTCTGTAATGAGTTAATAATTGAGCAAAGAAGCCCTCTACTACCCAATATATCAAAGTTTGGCTAAGAATTTTTATTCTAAAAATATTTAGTGTGAGTTATCATTTTCCTTGTTGTTTCTATTTGGGGGAGACAAAGATGCAATTCTTTCATTCAGTCCTAGTGAACAGAGAGAGAGAGAGAGAGAGAGAGAGAGAGAGACTGAGAAGGGAAGAAGGGAAACATGCTCTCTGAATATATTTCAGAAGAACCCCACTCCAATTTCTTTCTGTGAATAGCTACGTTTCTAACAGTTGTTTCCTTTTTTAAAATTTTCAGTTATGGTGCCTATTTATTTCATCCTCTCATTTTTACCAAATAGTTGTCTAGCAAATTTCACAATAATAAAATCCTAGACATAGTCAATTTCAAATCAAACCAGTTTTCCGAGACATAAAGAGCTTCAACCTTGTAAAAGGCAGTGATCTTCCCCACACATTTATCTGGCCAGTCTGTCAAATAGGAAGCCACTGAGCAAATATATCATATTTGTGCATATGTGAGTTCATATAGACACAAAAAGGAAAGGGTCAGACAGAGAAAAGAACTGAAATGGAAGAGAAATTAATCACTTTAAACATATGCAGGGCTTAAAATATAAAATAATGTGTTACTTTTCCACATTTACTATAAAATCTCAACATTAGAAATACTCTTCTTCTCAGCCTTGCAGATATATATATATATATATATATATATATATCTGTATTTATCTGTATGTCTATCCTTTATCCATCTATCATCTATCTTATTTATCCATATCTGTAATTAGAAAAAAGAGATTCTTATAATGAAAATGCAAGTGTCTCTGTGATTTCTTCAGTTTTATTTTCTACTGAATATTTCCAGGATGGAGATTGAATAACTAAATTTAGGAATGATCTTTCTTTTTCATTGGTTGAATTTTTATATAAGATCATTAAAATGGTTCATTGCTGAAATATGGATATTTTGGTGAGGGGGTGGAACAGACTGTAATAATAAAGGCATTTCAACTGTGTAAGAAATTAACAACCAATTTTCTTGATGTCTCCAATGATAATGTTCATCAGTTCCAAGTTCATTTTCATGGTGTAATAGTGTTATTAGAATTAGCATAAATTTAAAATGATGGGTAATTCATATCTATTAGACGAAAAAGTCATCTTCTATTTACAAAATTCTTGTTACTGTTAAGTAACTTTCAGGCTTTAAATTAAATTTCCTGATTTGCATTAAGTTTAAAACTGTAAATAGCTTCTCAGAATATATAATTGAGTTGATATTGAGTTTGTAGACAAGAGCATCCTATTAAAATACAGGAATTTCTATTAACATTTGAGCTATGATTTCAGAGACACCAAGGGAAGACACAAGACAAGTAATATATTAGTAATACGCACAGTGTTGCTAGGTTCTTTCCAACAAGACTCACCAGAGAATCATATAGGAAAGGGAATCAAATAATACTACAATTACTGTTCCCCACTGAGCCATATTTTACAGATTACTACAGATGTAATTGGGTGATAGAAAATACAAAGAAGAACAAAAAAATTAATATTGACTGAAGGAAAAGCAAATCAGCATTTTGCTAGTCAAATACAGACACGTTTCCTACTCTTATTTAACACAGTAATTGCAGAGGAAACAAGCCATTTGATCTGCATAGTAAATTGTATTAACCAATGAAGTACAACAGTGATTGAGATTCTGGTGTTTAATAAGAAAAATCTAAGGCATTTACATTTTGAAGTTCGGTTGTTAGCAGTTAACACTTGAATACTCTTCTACAAACCCTATGGGGTTTGTAACAATATATTTTCATGATTCTTCTGATTCTCCAACAATAACCTCACTGCTTTTTTTTTTTCCAATTTTCATTCTTAGCCCTTTTCTCTTTTCATCTACTTCCATAACTTCCAACTATCACTTCTATACAGAAAACCTTAACTTTTCATCTCTACTTATGAATGAGCCTCTTCTTTAACTCTAACCCAGTATTTATTTATTCACAAGAATTTATGGAAATTTGTCCAGTATGCCCTGATTTCACTTCCAATACAACATGAGAAGCTGAATTTCCTTATCACCTTCCCTCAAATCTTTTTCTTCTTCCTATATTCTCTCTTTCTATTTATAAACCACTATTATTTTTGTCATGTATTTGGCATTTTGGAAGTCTGGCAGAGTTTTTCACTCTCTTTCCTTCCACATTTAATAATTTCCAAGGCCCATCATTTGTTATTACTCAACACTCTCTCATCTCATTCCATTTTCTGTATTTCTACTATCACATGGCTTTTGATCTTATACCTTTAGTCATCCCAGCACATATGCACCACATTACCACCAAGGTTTTGACAAGATAGAAAGTCATACATTGCCTTCCTCATTTGTTCCTAACTTGTTCTGGCAAGCCTTAATCTACTGTCAGACTTGTCTTCATTATCCCACACCAAACTTTTGGCTGTGGAAATTGTATCCTATTTCTTTAGCTCTGAAACCCAACTCTTGTTTAAGGGGAGTTGGCTTATAAGTGCTCAATTCAAGTCACTGGGTAATGGATCAAACCCAGCAAATTTGGCTTCTGTAGGATTCTCAGTATCTGCTCTGTATTCCTTCTAGTATCATTTTATGTTTATATCTGTCAGACAAAACAAACAGGAAAGCTAACATCATATCTATAAACTTCTGGAGAGGAAGAGACCTGCCATCTGAATGCATTTGCCCTTTGGATCCAGCAGCATTCCATGGGGCCCCCAAAGACATTTTCTTATCATTCCTTACATATCACTCTTCAAACCTGCTCTATTCCTATTCACACTCAACCAAACTGATTTTAGAAATCTAGATACAACAGTAAGGGTTCAATATCTAAATTATTTATTCAATATCTAAATTATTTATTCTTATTTAGGTATTCTTATTTATTCTTACTCATTTTCCATAAAGCCTTCTGACCAAGATCTGATAGTAGAGATATTTTGTTTTGTAAAGGTAGTACTAATTGCAGTCTTTTTGGGAAACTCTCTACCATTTATGCCTAATTACTCAACAGTGTAATAATGATCATGCAAATTAGCAAATGTCAGGTTAAATTGGCTACAAGTTTTGTTTGACTGCAACATTCAACTTGTGTCTACTCAGTTTACTATGTATTGCTCATTTATTATGGCCATATAGATCCAACTTCAGTCAATCAAAGAAACACTTGCAATAGTAAAAACTCAAGACAGTAGTGGTGACTCAAGCAACAAATTTTAGGATTGTTCAAATTCCATTTTTTTAAAGAATATTAGAATCCACAATAGGATTTCGTAACAATGAACAGCCCAAATGCATAGTTCTTGTCATGAGAGATTTTATTGCCAAGGATTCTAGTAGATTATGATGACCACTCATATTTGCTTTCTTAATTCAGAATTCTTCATAGGAATTAACACAATAATATTATCTAGCTATTGAATATTGGAAAATCTCAAACTTGGTCCTAAGTCTTTGTTTCAATTATTCATAAAGAAAACTATTTCAAAATTTAACAATCTTAAAATAACAATAATTTGGGATGCCTGGGTGGCTCAGTTGGTTAAGCAGCTGCCTTCGGCTCAGGTCATGATCCCAGCGTCCTGGGATCGAGTCCCACATCGGGCTCCTTGCTCGGCAGGGAGCCTGCTTCTCCCTCTACCTCTGCCTGCCTCTCTGTCTGCCTGTGCTCTCTATCTCTCTCTCTCTAACAAATAAATTAAAAATAAAAAAAAATAACAATAATTTATTATTTCTTATGTTTCTGTGGGTTTGTTGGATAGTTCTCCTGGTCTCATCTGGGTTCATCCACATGCCTTTATTCATCTGGTAAGCTTGGGTCTATAGGGTAAAAGATGACCTCATTCTCCTATCCAGAACTCAGCAGAAATAAGGAGATTTCTGAGACCTCTTTCTCCACATTGTCTCTTGTCATTCAGTAGTTTTGCTTATACTTCTTTACATAGTATAAAGTCAAATATTATTGGTCAAAACAAATCATGAGACCAGCCAGATCCAAGGAGATACGGAAATCTACTTTACCTCTTAATAGGAGGAGTGGTGATATCACAATGCCATAGACCATGAACCCTGGAAGTCATGGTTAATTGCAAACCATTATTATCACAATGTACCTTTTTATTTTATACTTTCATCTTTTCATTCTATATTCTTTTCATTCTATATTCTTTCCCACTGAGTTCTAGATCTGTATTTTTTAAATGTGGAAAATATTTATTGAGCACTTACTCTTTTACAGGTACTAGTCTAGAATCTGAGGAGCAGATGTAGCCAAGATTAAAAAAAAGAAAACTGTCCCTCACTTTGAGTTTACAATCCAGTGGGGTGGAAGTATAAACAGGTAAAAATCTTCATAAAATAATTTTAAATAGTAATAATGGCTAAGAGGAAAATAAAATAGGGCTTAGTAATATTAAATTACTATTGAGGGAGGAAAAAACCTCAAGGATCCCCTCTGATGAAGGAATTGTTAAGGTGGAACATAAACTTGACTATTCAGAGTTGCAACAATGCTGCTCTGGTCTCCCATTGGCTTTTAACTCACACCTCTCTTACCGCCCCATAGATGGTAGGGATTGACCTATCTTAGCCTGGCAGAAGAAATGCAGCAGTAAATAAATTTCACATGCAAAAGGAAGGCATTCTTTGCTCTTCCATGCCTTGACATTTTGTAGGATAAGACTATACAGAGAAGCCTATGGTTGTGCACTCTGTCTATATCTGAGTGGGTAAGTTCAATTCTGGAATGCAGAAGTAGCAAACCAAATTTGTCTTCAGACTCAAGTCACATTTCCAATTACCTTTAACAGTAATGAAAGTAAATTTGATTTCCAACTGTCTGACTATAGTCTATGAGTTGATTCTGAATTTGAGAATTGAGGAGATGAGTATCATTTATTGATATTATACTATCCTAACAGAGACAATTTAATCGATATCTTCAAATATAAAGAGTCTGCCAAGCAAAAAGTATAAAAGTGGCTTTTCAATATGGGTGTACAAAGGGTATCACAATCTCAAAAATAACATAGGCAAATTTAAAATATCAACATACAGTCCCTAAAAAGTATGGTCCTCTTTCCATATTTCTTATGACAGTGAATGGAAATGCTATTTATATAGTAATATGGGCCAGAGCCTAGAATTTGTTTGTTAATAATTTTTTTCTTCTTCATATCTCATTTATAATATACTAAAGCCCACTTATCTTCTAAAATCTCTTAAACCATTTTTTAATTTGAAAATTTCATATTTCAAGTTTTAATTTAAATTCCAGTTAACATATAGTGCAATATTAGTTTCAGGAGTAGAATTTAGTGATTCATTACTCACATGTAACACCCAGTGCTCAACACTAAAAACTCTTGAATCTAATGATCTTTTATTTCCACTTCAACCACCATTTTTCTGTTAACTCTTAACTCAGTTTATATTTTAAATACACTATTTTCTATAACCAATTTATACCTTATATGTCAAAGTGATTTATACCAAACTTTACTGTTTATTATATATTTTTTTTTCCTTAAGGATGCTTCCATTGTTTTATGATAAGCACTTAAACCCATAACATGGTTGAGGTGACAGAAATGTTAACCTGTCCATCAAATTTCATGTTCCCCTTTCCACAGTGTGGACTTGTCAAGGCAACTACCCAGTAGGGACTGCATTTTCCAGTTTGTTTTTCCTCCCTCCTCCGCCCCCATTTCTTCCTTCCTTCCTTCTTTTCTCTCTCTCTCTTTCTTTTTTTCTTTCTCTCTCTCCCTTTCTTTCTTTCTTTCTTTCTTTCTTTCTTTCTTTCTTTCTTTCTTTCTCTCTCTCTCTTTCTTTCTTCCTTCTTTCCCTTTCTCTCTTTTTTTCTCTTCTTTTCTTATCTCCCTTCCTTTTCCCTTCCTTCCTTCCTTTTTCTTAACTAATCCTCACTAATGGTATATGAGTGGAAGGAATAATTGTCCTTTGTCAGTCCAGGTTTCATGTAGTCACCGGAGATTGTCAATTCTCTTGGCAGATACAGACAACTTGCAAGATGACAGGGATAGCAGAATCATGAGACAGAAGCAGCTGTGTTATGAATCACGCCATGCAAACAAACAAACAAACAAACATTCACTAATCACAAATAGCTATACTGGACCTCAGGTAAATAAAGAATAAACTTTATTATGCTAAACCACTGACATTTTGGGGTTTTCACATTTGAGTAGCTAGTATTATTCTAGCTTACACAGCCTGCCTTTCTTACGATGGTCTAGCTTATTTCATGTCTGCTGCCTCACTTTGTGCAACTTAGTTTGTCTCAATATAGTCTCTCCATTGGACTTCATTCAGTTCCCTGAATGCTTCTATTAGAAGATTTTGGTACATAATATTCCCTCTGTCTGGAATGCTCTCTGGTACCTTTTTTTTTTTAATATAATTTTTTTTAAAGATTTTATTTATTTATTTGTTAGAGAGAGAAAGAGAGTGAGCACAGGCAGACAGAGTGGCAGGCAGAGGCAGAGAAAGAAGCAGGCTCCCTGCCAAGCAAGGAGCCCAATGTGG
Organism: Taxidea taxus jeffersonii; assembly: GCA_003697995.1. NCBI lineage: Eukaryota > Metazoa > Chordata > Mammalia > Carnivora > Mustelidae > Taxidea > Taxidea taxus. The sequence goes on along the minus strand of RCUC01144759.1, from coordinate 16,878 downwards.
GACTCGATCCCAGGACGCTGGGATCATGACCCGAGTCGAAGGCAGCCGCTCAACCAACTGAGCCACCCAGGCATCCCTCTCTGGTACCTTCATAAAGCTTACTTCCAGGTATCAGTAACAGATAATGTTAGTGGTCTCTCCAGATCTCCTAGGATCTCTTTTTTATAAATCCCTTCTACTTCAACCTCTTGCTCTATGCTTTTGCATCTAAGAGCCCTTGTCTGGTATTTTCTTTGAAGGACTTCCCTCAGTCTGTTGGTACTTGTTGCTTGCCCCAAATCACACACTTGTTTGACTTTTACATCCCTTCTTATCCTGTACTCCCCACTCTTAAAGTACCACCTTAATAAATTACTTACACAACAATACTCATCTTAATATTTGCACTCTGAGGTATCTGATCTAGAGCAGCATCTCTCAGATTTTAGTTTAAATGTCATTTATTCAGGGCAGACTTTCCTGATGTCCCAGAATAGTGCACATGCCCTATATTATGATGCTTTTATGACATTGAGAATTTGACTATAGGGAGTTTTTTTTTTTCTTTTTTCTTACTACCTAGCATGGACTTGACTCTTAGTAAATGCCGAATGAATAAAATGGGGCAAAGAAAGAAGGAAGAAAGAATCAAAAGAGGAAGGATAGATATCCCATTAGGGATGACATGAAAGAAAACCTAATCTTATAAGAAAAAGAAAATCATTGTAATATTTGCAAGACATTATTTAATCTTTCATCCCAATTGGGGAATCAAATTGAATTTTAATCAACTCTGTAAGTTATAGGAAATGATTCTGAAGAGTTATTTTTTTCTTTTTTTTTAATATTTTATTTATTTATCAGACAGAGATCACAAGTAGGCAGAGAGGCAGGCAGAGAGAGAGGGGGAAGCAGGCTCCCCGCTGAGCAGAGAGCCTGATGTGGGGCTCGATCCCAGGACCCTGGAATCATGACCTGAGCTGAAGGCAGAGGCTTTAACCCACTGAGCCACCCAGGCGCCCTGAAGAGTTATTTTTGAGGGTATTTATCATTTCAAGTATTTTATTAACTACTACCAATCAGTTGACTTTTTTCTTCACTGGATCCCATTAGGATCTCTTGTAAGCTATCAACAAATGGCACCCAAAATAATTTCTCTATATAAATATTCTTTTTCAATTAATAAATACTGAGCTCTATTCTATATTAGGCATCTTGTTAGCCTTGGGAATACAAGGGTGACATAGATATGTATAGTCCTTTTGTGAGGCCTTAAATATAGTAGTTGGAAAATTTATATAAACACCTGATTATAATTGTTCTTGAATATATGGTTATTATGTAAGTATTAAACTCCTCGAGAACACAGGTCCCTTCAATGTTTTTTTGGTCCTGATTGTAGTGATATAAAGGCTTTCTGATGTTCTATTTTGCTATTTTTGAGCTCTCAGACCTTTCCAGAGCGGCCTCTAAGAATTGCTTACAACAACTAGAAATGTCTCTGTGTCAGTTTGCACTTTCCCAATTCCCTACAGTAGATACTGTGCAGGGAAGTAGGGATGAGAGGGGGCTGGAAACAGATTTATATTTGTGAGCAGTACTCTAGGGAAAGGTTGAGCCTCCTAATGGAAGACAAAGTAGAGGCATGCATTTACCTGTAGACCTGGGAGAGCCACCTGAGAATGAAAAGGCAGTGAAAAACCAGGAGAGGTTGACAGGACCTCTTAAAGCTGAGGTGCAAGGATTGGGCTGTATAAGACCTTGTGTAATTTGCGAAAGGTAGGGCAGCCTGACTGAGCAGCAGAAATGCTACACTGGAGAGCAGAGTTTGCCTGAGGAGATACGAAGCAACTGAGCAAGGAAATCTGCTGTGCTTGAAGAGTGCACTGTGGGTAATCTACCTGTGAATAATCAATTTTTGGCCGATGACTGCATATACTGCTGGGTGTTTTTTAAATATTCATTTTTACTGGGATAGGGTCTGATGATAATTAGTCATTCTATAATCTAGTACACCACTCAAAAGTTATATTTATTTTTAATTTTTTAAAAAATATTTATTTATTTGACAGACAGAGATCACAAGCAGGCAGAGAGAGGGAGGCAGGCTCCCTGCTGAGCAGAGAGCCCCATGTGGGGCTCGATCCCAGGACCTTGGGACCATGACCTGAGCTGAAGGCAGAGGCTTTAACCCACTGAGCCACCCAGGAGCCCCTCAAAAGTTATTTTTATTAAGCAAATTACACTCTGTTTTAAATCTAGCCATTCAGACTCACATGTTGTGTATTTGTAATTACAGTAGATATTTCCTTTTTCACCCAGGCAGCTCATTATTATATTGCAGTAATTTATATTAATAATGATCACCAGGAACAGCTACAAACACTATTGCAAGGTATTACAATGTCAACAGCTGTCAATTTTTAGGTGAAATGATTTGGTTCATGGGAATTACTATTCCTTGGGGATTTGCATCTATTTCTTGGTTATGTAAGTTAACGTTGCCGAAGTTATCCAAATAGAGTTTGCAGAAGTTTCCCTTTACATTCATTATGAGTTACTAAAAGTAATCAAACAGGAAAAGATATTTTTATGTGTTCAGAAATGTAGGATATGAAAGAGTTTTTGTTTATTTTAGAACTGCATACAACTCAGTCATGTCACAATTTGGTACAGGTAAGAACAAGGAAAATCATTCCATTTTAACTTTTAAAAATCAATGCTGAGACTATTTCTACACAGAAAAATAAAAAAAAAATCTGAACTACTCTGATGTATTCAGATGATTTGAGTGAATATAGGACAGTTCAAAGTTGTCCAGACATACGGGTCACTCCTCTTTGTAACTGTATGAGTTTTGATTTAACATACAACTATTGGTAATAAAATAACATTTGAGAGAATAAGGAGGAACAACAAATCTTTATTTAAATTGTTTGATGTAGAAATATATTTCCATATAGTATAGTGCTGTCTTGATTAATCTAAAGGACAGAACAGTTAAATAGAGTAAAATAAGGTCAGATTTTTGCCTAGAATTGATTGAGGAAAATTTTGTCGTCCGTAAGTGGAGCAGTTTATAGAAGAAACTGAAAAGGAGCAGATGAAGGAACAGTTTGAGTATCAGGAAAATCATCTGAGAAGACTTAAGCAAAAGCTGGAAGATCAAGGGAGCAGAGGGAGAGAGCATCATGAAAGAGGGCCAGTGGAGGGGAATCCATATGCTGGAGCATGGTTTCGTCTCTCTAAGGTCTGTTGTCTCCTTCTGTGATGATCTTTCTGATAACAAATGTCTTATGACTACATTTAGTGGCTGGCAAAACGTCAGCAAGAATACATAAATTTAAATAGTGTCATATTAATGGACTTTTTAAACAAATAAACTCATGAATTATGGATAAAAATGACTTCCTTACATAAAAGGTACAGATCTAAGGGATCATGTAATAATTTTTTACCGTCTATTTACTCCTCTTCCAGCTATAGGTAAGGGCAAGAATTTGCATTGAACTTTCTTAAATTACACAGTACTTTTCTATAATTATCTACTTTGTGTTTCAAATCAATGTCATCAAAAATAACTTCTGGGGTGCCTGGGTGGCTCAGTGGGTTAAGCCTCTGCCTTTGGCTCAGGTCATGATCCCAGGGTCCTGGGATCCAGTCCCATATCAGGCTTTCTGGTCATCAGGGAGCCTGCTTCCTCCTCTCTCTCTCTCTTTGCCTGCCTCTATGCCTACTTGTGATCTCTGTCTGTCAAATAAATAAAATCTAAAAAAAAAAAAATAAATAACTTCTTTGACCTGATTGTATAGGTCAAAACATTAAGACTTAACTGTTAAAAGATTTTTTTGAGGGTCAAAAAAGCAGCACTTGTTCAAGGCAAGAAGTGTATGTCTGTGTGTGCGTGTGTGTGTGTGTGTGTGCACGCATGCACACTTCTTCCTTCAACTAAGAAATAAATTGAAGTGTTTATAACTTTTACTTTATTATGAGACATAAGAATTTCAATGACTTTCTTTTTTGCCTTCACTTTTTGTACAGAAAGGAAGAGAGTAAAAATTTCAAATTAATGAAATCCAAACACAATTAAAAGTTCATACTTATAGAATGTATTCAAGATAAGTATCTTGGGAAAGCTTTTACTCCATTGTATAATTGTTACATCTTTTTTTCTAAATCAAAATATACCTTTTTTAGCCTGTTATATTTTAAAATCTTTCCTTTAAAGTCTTGAATGTCTACAATAATGCACATGCATACTCATATATACATGTGTAGCCTGTGGGATAAAAATTAAGAAACTCAACCACAACAATAGCAGTAATAATAACAATGCTGCAATTTATTGCTCTTTTACAATGTGCCAAACTTTGTGTACTTAAAGAACCTCATTTAATCTTCATGAAAGTGATAGTGATTGTCTTTATGCAATAGCTAGCTAATCTATGGTTCAGAGAGGCTGAGAAACTTGACATAGCTGGGATTTATAAGTCTAGTATACCAATTAAGCCAGTAGGATTCTAAAACAAAGGGTAAAATTGTTTATTGATCTCCATACCACCAGAAGCATCAATTAGGCAATATGTAGCATATGGTAAACACTGCTGTTTGAAAACTGATGCTTGTCATATATACAAAAACACTTTCTGTATTTTTCTTTCTTTCTTTTCCAAACAAGTGCCACAGAGACAGAGGACAGCAGAGGTAAGGGAGAGAATGTAATACAGTGTGTTTTGTGTTTTCAGGCCACTGGCAAGTCCTCCAAAGGTCAGATATTGAACGATAATTCTAAACCAGCCTTGGGAGCGATCAGATCACATAAAACTCAGCCATATAAGGGACACCTGGGTGGCTCAGTGGGTGAAGCATCAGTGAGTGAAGCGTCTGCCTTCAGCTCAGTTCATGATCCCAGAGTCCTGGGATGGAGCCCGGCGTCCGGCTCCTTGCTGGACAGGGAGTCCACTTCTCCCTCTGCCTACAGCTCTCTCTCCTTGTGCTCTCTCTTTTTGACAAATAAATAACATCTTAAAAAAAAAGCACAATAAAATAAAACCTCAGCCATATGAAAACAAATCTTCAGGTGTAAGAGAAACATTTCATTCCTTTATTTCCAAATCCCTACACATATCACACTGTCAAAGTGTAGAACAATTGAGGATTAATAGCTATACCCACCGATAGCTAAGCCTACATCTGTGTCACTAGAAAGAGAAGAGACTGGCTTTTACCCCCAAATTGCGAAATTTTTGTGGTTTCCTGTAGGTCACTGGAGGCTCCTTTTCCCTTCTCATTCTTCACTTTATCATGGCACTTTGGGATCTTCCTGAGTGACAGTTAACATTGCTACTCAGGATTGGACAGCAACTCTTTTATCTTTACCCTTATTTTTGTGTCTTTTTAGAACTAAGAAATCATGATCCACTTTTTGAGGTAAATTCTTTGAATTGCTACGATAAATTTTCTAACAGCTATTAAGAGGTAATCATTCTCATGGGGCAGGGCCATGGTATTGGCTTTCTAGGGGTGCTTTTAGCCTGTAGATTTGCCCAGTGCTTCCCTCTGTCAGTATCTTTTTCTCTCCTTTAATTCATTCACAATTTCCTATAAAACTTGAATTTGTATTTTCTTAAATATTATATTTTTACTTTCTATCTCTTGACAGTTTTAATGCATCCTATATTGTATTTTAGCTCTTCATTATCATTTTAATGGAAACATTTAGTTTTCTTTATTTTTTAGAATGATTTCAGCACACTCTCCTCATTATTAAAATAGTTTATAACGTGATTTGTGGAAAGCTTTTATTTATAAGGGATGATTTCCCAGCTCCTTTCCTACTCCTGAGGGATCTTAAAGAGCAATCCCTTTATCCCTAAGAATTATTTTTGAGGCATGAGCAAGGTCTATAGAAATTGCTGTCTGACTGAAAGATTAGGTTTGAGAAAGGAGGGAAATAACTTATAGCCAAGAGAAGGCAAGGAACAGAACACAGGTATAAAAAATGGAAAGAATTACTGATGTACAAGGGAAAGAAAGACAATGGAATAAAAGTTGTCCACATGGAACCATATGCAAAAAGTGTTATACATTTTTATCTCAATTACTTCAAACATTGTACTATCCCTGTGCCGTACTTTGCATCCTCCTATCACTTCTATTACTTCTATCATGTACTATGCATACCTCTATCTTGTATCTCTGTATTCTGAATTTTGGATTAAATACTTAGCATGGATATTCATTTTCCTTTGCCATTTTTCTTGCCCCAATTCTATCCTCATCTCTCTTTGCATTTGACTGTACTTGATACAAAACACCCCATGCTTCTTAAGACCTTGTTTTATCCTTTGTTTCCAGAAACAGATCCTTGGATCCATCAACATGTTAAATGTCAGCTGCTGAAGACCGGTATGTGGATATTTCTTGTGTCAATTTTGATCATTGTTGAAAGACATGAACATTATCTCATCCAGTGTACTTCCTAGTAATACGACTTTTCAGAATAATTACATAATACTGCTATGTTACATCTTATTGAGGAGAACAGAGTTGGACTAAAATGTACAGTGATTATACTTTTGTAAATTGAAAATATAACATAAAAATAATATATGATAGATATGGGGTCCAATTACTTTCAGAAAGACTGCAGATGCTCGTCAGTTTTAATTATTTGGAAAATTGCCTATTACCATTTGGAAGGCAGCTATGCTCACCACTGTATCACCAATGCACTTATTGCCATTTGGAAATGAAAGCATATGTATGAAAAATTATGAAAGTCAATTTACGGTATGTTTCCTAAATTTGGAAATTAGATTCTTATACATTTTCAAGACTGTACTCCATACATGTCTAAAATGTGTTTGAAAGTCAAATATCTAAGATTTACATGTCATAATCTGAGTTAATGTTCAAAGACCAATAAAATCTTATATGATCTTAATTTTGTTTTTTTAGGTGCTGTCTGCTTATAGACATAATTACATAATAATCCGAGATCTTCAAGGCAGAAACATGCCAAGGCATCATGATATTGCCTTGAGATCTTGAGATTGCAAGTGGGCTTTTCCTTACACTGGCCTGTTGTCCTGTTCTTGTCCTTTTCTTTGGAAAGGATTTAAGGTAGAAGGGTCTGTTGCTCCATCTTTAAGTTTAGGTACCTAAAGCATTAGTACCTGGCACCACAGCATCAACGGGTATGGCCTTAAGGAGACTTCCTTCATAGGAACACTCTTGTTGTAGTGCCTTCACTGTAAGATGTTGCCCCTTAGATTGTTTGCTAATGCAGAGAGGAAACCTAGCCCTTGTTCTTGAAAGATTACAATTCGGTTCCTTTTCAGGTGCTTTAAGCTTCTACTTCTCTAGGTCTTGTAACAGAAATAGAATGCTTCCTTCATGATTTGTCAAGTATCAGTGCTAGTAGAGGTGAATAAAATTGATTATAGACCATGTCCATTAGTACTTTTTTTCTCTAAAGGAGTAGAAACTGACCAGTTAATACTGGTGATTGGCCCATAATGAAAAGTTTCATTATTGAGGAGCAAAATGATGCAGGAGAGAATCAATCATCAGCTCTACTGGGATCAGGATCTTTGCTTTTCATCTGGATGATCCAGATTTGTATCACTAGACAAATAACTTTAGAATCCATAATCTCATGGGTGCCCGGGTGGCTCAGTTGGTTAAGCAACTGCCTTTGGCTCGGGTCATGATCCTGGAGCCTGGGGATGGGGTCCCATGTCCAGCTCCCAGCTCCATAGGGACTCTGCTTCTCCCTCTGACCTTTCCTCCTCTCATGCTCTCTCTCTCAAATAAATAAATAAATAAAACATTTTTAGAAAAAAGAATTCATAATCTCACAAATTACAAAATTTGTAGTATTTTACCAGTATATAGATTAAGAAAGTGGAACTGTTTAACTCAATAACTATTTAGAAAATGTCTGATTTTAACCACCATGTGTAATCTGCTTATACATGAAGTTTGAGATATTTATATATAATTTATGAACCCATTTTTATGAACCAAATGTTTAGAGAAATTCTGGAATTTTTTAAAGATTTTATTTATTTATTTGAGAGACAGAGTGAGAGAGAGAACACAAGCAGGGAGAGAGGCAGAGGGAAAGGGAGAAGCAGGTTCCTCTCTGAGCAGGGAGCCCAACTCAGGGCTCCATCCCAGGACCCTAGGATCATGACCTGAGCTGAAGGCAGGCACCTAACCAACTGAGCCACCCAGGTGCCCCATGGAAATTTTTAAGACTATTATTTGAAAGTATCAAGAATGAGGATTTTCTCCTCCCTTGTGGGGAAAAAATGTTTTTTAAAGGACCCATGCATTTCATAAAAAGCAATATTGATCTATAATATTTTTCGTCTGTGTGTATATTGTAGGGGAAGAGTCAGTTATAATTCCAAATACTTACTTAATTATCCCCTGGGAATTATGATAGAAATGTACTGCTCAGAGAGAGAGACAAGATCAAATCCCAAGCATAAGGAAACACTATTTTTCATATTAAGAGAGTTCAGAAGAATCCTTTAGTTTTTAAATATGAACTGTTCTAAGAAGTTTCCAAAGGAACAGTAATGAATAGAACTGTTAGTGATAAAATTTAAATGTTTTAATCATAATCCAGGTATATGCTTATAAAGAAAAACATTGGCTTAATTGTTATTATTCTTATAACTTAAATTCCTTTTATTGCATTTTACTGAAAATAGTTTATATTTATTGCATTTTTATATAAATATGAAAATCACATAATAGTGTACATTGTGAACCAACAGTGAAAACTAGTATTATTCTATCAAAACTGCAGTCTAGATATGTGCTTTATGCCTATGAAAGATGTATCAGGGGCATAAAGCATTTATTTTAAGAATGACAGTGTACACCTTTACTAAAATGGAGTGCCATGTTTTGAAATATAGCCTTTTTATTTCATTGTGGTAGGCATGCCCTACACACATTTTATACAGTGTTTTTGTACCCTTATTGTGAGTTTGCTATTGCTTTGTAGATGGAATCAGTGGTGCAGATGGGGACAGACTTCAAATTTTTAGCCTCTGAGTCTGAAGTATATTTTGAAAAAGGTTTCTTCCTAAATATTGTATGCATGTTGAAAGTGCATAGCATTGAAAATGAGACAGTCTTAAAAGCATCACACACACACTCACATACATAATGGAAGGAATGGATATTTGCTTCCTAAAAAAAAAAGTATGTTTATTTCCAGCTTTTTCATTTCTAAAAGTATATGTTTCTCTCCCCTACCCTGTGTCTTCTGGGTTCATTTAGTTGGAGAGCATGATTTCTATACTGTTAATGGTGAAATACAGTTTGGTAGGTTTTCCCAAAATGAAGCTTGTTTTTGGAAATGCTTACTTACCATACATTTTATAGAAAATTTTAGTATCATACCGGCTTTAAATATTTATGTATTACAATAACATACTATGGTTCACGGGTGATAAAACTGCACTGTGTGTTGGAGACCTCTGTTTTGGAGAGCTGGATTGTTTGGTGATTAGTGTGCTTCAGTGCCCTGTGTTCATGTAGCCCTTTTCATCTCTGGTCTGGATGATGGAAAGAGAATGGTCTACCTTGACTCACCCATGCCCTCTCCATCTACCTCCCTCCAAACACATCAACACGAGGGAATAAAGAGAGGGAGTCGTCTTACTTTCCCAGCTGAATGAACTGTTAGCTTCACCATTTTGAAAAATATAATGTGTTTCTGAATCACCTGGAGATCTTGTTAAATGACAGATTCTAATTCAGTCCATGTGGGTGGGATATAACCTGCATTGCTAATAAGTTCTCATGGAGCAAGGAACTGAACAACACAAATGTTTTCCTCTAACTGCCATGGTGACCCTCAACCAGCCTGCAATGGTTCTAAGACTGTGGTAGATGCTGCCTGGTGACAGGTGTTTTTGCATAGCGGAATGCATTTGCAATAGAAAATTAAGAAGTGGAGGAAGAGCCAGGAAGAATGAAGTGAAAAGTGACAGGGCAGAACTGTAGACAGTGACTAGAACTGTAGAATGCCTTGGAAGAAACTGGCATCCATGCTTCAGTGGAAAACCTGTAGCTCATCTCCTAACACTGTCACAGTCACATGGCCTGGAGGAGAAGATGGGACAGCCAGAGGGGAGTAGCAATACAATCTTAGCAAACTGTAAAGCACAGTATTGGCAAAGAGCATCCTTTTTTAATTCCCTCAAGTGTCTGGCAGTAGTTGGCTCGATGGTCTGAAGATGTGTGGTTGTGACCCAGAGCTCCAAATTTAAAATAACTTTAATTTTGTCACATGGGTGTGGTTTAATACCCAAGTAGTTCTTTGTCAGTACGTACACTTTCTCATAGTCAATGAGTATCCATGGGCTCAGAGCATTTCCCCAAAACTGTATGAAAATATTCACCATGTTTGAAGTCAACTAAATATGCAGTGATTGAATATAAACTAAAGAGACCTAGGAAGAATTTTAAATGATGCAACTATCAATAAAGACCTTTTCATAATTACGAGAATACCATAAAGTTGCAAGTATTCAATTCTCCAGACAAGAGAACTATGTTTTTTTAATTAATGAAGAACCTATTTTTTTTCTTTCTTTTAAATGCCCAAATTTCCTCTTGACATTTTAAAAGTGAGTTTGGTGCTTATGATTGATAATAATAACTTTGCATTTAGCCATCTTTCATCAGTTTATCGATTTGTCTATTTTCTTATGGGTTTTTTCCTTTGATCTCATTTAGCATTTGGGTGCACTCTATTGATTTCACTGTGTGGTCAATTTTGCATTCAAAGTTTGTATTCAGTTCAGGAGAAGCACTTATAATATTGAGTATTAATGAGGAGGTTCAGAGACCAATATCTGGCATTACCTGCTAGGGTCGCCTAAAGCAAATCATAGGGGATGAAGAAGAAATTATTCACATGCACTAATTAAAGGTTATTAAAGTAAATATTTTGAAGATAATATTGCTAATATGAAATTATTTTACATTTCTAGCCACAGAGACCTCTGTGTTTATTCTATAGGGTGGGAGAGAGGCTGTAAAGGGCATTAGTCTCTGTCTATGTGTATTTCATGCTTTCATTTCCATGATACATTCAGCTGTATTTAAAATTCAACTGCAAGTTGTAGAATTTTGTCATTCCTTCCGTTTTTCACCTTGTTAAATTAAGTGTATCAAATTCATTTTATTTTTAAGATGTTCATCCAGTTCAATAACTAATACATATAATCAAAAATGTACATCATGGCGTTAGAATTTCATTTTACCAAGACAACATCATTTACATTATGGAACTTTCCTGCTAAAAAAATCCTGCTGGTCTAAATTTACTTTAATATGGAGTTTTACCTTATACTTCAGTATTATTGTGTTAAAAGATGAGATGGTGTCTTGGAGGGAAATGCGTCTGGAATAGATTTGATCTCTCCCTCTTTCTCTCTCTCTCTTTCAGAGGTAATTCAGTGACAAGCCCTTTAGAGAGATGATGAATGTAATGTAATGTTTCTGAACATGAAGTTTTGTGTGTGTGGGGGGGGACCTAATTAACCAACTTAAACTACTTCTATTCAAACACTCCAGGAAGATAACACCAGTCACAAATGTTAAATATCTGTTTTGCTTTACTTTGCTTACTCATGCATTTATTCAACACTTGCTATGGCAGTTTATCTAAAATTAGGTCCAAAGTAATTTAGGCAGCCATACCCTATGTGAAAGATTCTGTAGAAAGCTTTAAATCATAGTGACAGCCATTAGAACTAGCTTAAAGGAAATGGATTTCTGAATAACTCCAGAGGAAACAATGGGGAAAAGAAGCTAGAAGTATATCCATAAGGTCTCATAAGAAATTACTCAGCATTTAGAAATGTGCTCCTTAGAAACAATGGAATCAGTATTGTTTTCTGTTTGTATACACCTATTTAGAATAAAATAATAACATATTTATCGGACATTTATTCTGTGTCAGGTACATGTCTAGATACTTAGATGGTATCATAATATTGAATTCTCAAAATTTCTAAATTAAACAAACTATATTGCTACCTTAATTTTACTGATGAGGAAAATAGTAGCACAGAGAGATCAAATGATTTGCCTAAAGTCACATAAGTAGTTAGTGGCAGACATGGGCTTTAACTGTTATCAGTGTACATTCCACAGCCAGGTTCCAAACTTCTTGCCATTTCCATTTCAGTGCTATCACTGATTTCTGTTCAGTATCATAAAGTCCTTTACATCAATTTTTCCAGCTGTCACAAGGGAGCCAAAGTCATTCTAAAATGATGAAATTCTAGAGTTGGACCTTTAGTAAGCTTCTAAATTCAGAAAATACACTAGACAAAGGATCTAATTATCTGGTTATTACCTGAATGTTATAAATATGTTCAAAACTATGAAATAATGCACATATGCAGTATATCTATTTAACAGTAGAGTGCTGCTATTTTAAGTTCAAGGGTGTCGATAAATTGATCTACCTAAGAAATGGGGGGAAAAGAAAAAAGAAACAGGGTGACTATTTTAAAGTACCATAAAAACAACCTCAATGTTTTATTCTGAAAAATAATTTTCAGAAACTCATTTTATTTTGGATGATATTATATATATTGGACTCCTTTGAAGTTTGTCTTGTTGTAAGACCAAAACAGTATGGTATATGAATAGGTGAATTTTTAAAAATGCTTCTTATAAGACTTTCTCCAAATTAGATGCTTTAAACCTCTGACATAGAAGGTGAAAGAAGAGAAGCTATTAATAATCTTACAGAAAAAAAATTAAAAACACTTTCTTAGGGAGTTAAGTGCACATGCAACTTTGAGGATTTTCATGGAAAATACTCTGGACTGACAGCGTTCAAAGAAAGCATCTGAGATAGTTTAATTAAAAAAGTGTTGGACTCTAGAGAAAAGATTGTAAAGTGTTTTCAGCCTTAGAATTTTCCAAAAGCAAAATAAAATTAATCTCAAGATATCTTCTCACTTTGCACATTTATTTATTTTTATTTATAATCATAGAGTATGATTTCCCTTTCTTGGGGGAAAAAATTGGACAATGACTCCAACTAATCACTGAGTGAATAGTTAACTTGAGAAACTCAAGGAGAATGGACTTACTTTACCACCAGGTAATGGTATACAGTCTCGAGTTTTATTTATTCATTTTATTCAATGGGGCAATTAAAGATTACTACAACTTGCTAGGAAAATTCCAGATTCCTTAGAAGGGCTTCCTTCATGCACACTCTGCCCTGGCCTCACAAAAATATCTATTATCTTTATCCCAAAATACACATTGATGTCTTGTTGCTTTTGACTATGGTGGGCCTCAGTCCTACTTTTTAAGGTTCAACTAAAAGTCTACCTTTGTTGATGAGTTATTTCGGTAGAAATAATTGTTCCATCTCAGAATCTGTAAAGTCAGCTCGATCTTTTCTTACAACACTAATTTCATTTATCCTTCAGATTTCTTACATTTTATATGTATATGCCACAGTTTTAAAATGTTTGTAAATGGGCCACATTTAATAATATGTTTTCTAAATTTTACTGTTAGAAGTTTGAAAAATTACCTATTATAACTCCAGAGTTATGTTTGTTCAATTTTCTGCTTTTGTTACCATTTGTGTCCATATTCATAAATATCTACACAATAAAAAGGAGATCAGAGGGATACACTATTTTTGTCCTTTTTATCACTCAAGATAATTATAAGAGTATATTCCTTTAGCTGTAGATGGCACATATTTTTGAAAGCTGTATGAATGTCCATCTCTAGTGTGTTTTTTAATCAGTCTCTAAAGATTTAACAGATTTTTCTATAATTTTTAAATAAAATTAATTTAACATAATTGTACATAAACCTTTTCACAGATTCTATTTTTTCTAAAGATTATTCCTATGTACAGAAGTTTGTCTCTTGAAATGTATTATTGTTTTGCTCTCTAAAATCTTTATTCTACTCTAGATTCAAAGCATCATTGACTTTCAAACCCTCATCAACAATGACAAACAAGCATAATAGTATTTTTTAAAAGAATTATTTATTTATTTTTGGAGAGAGCCTGAGCACACGCATGAGTGGGTGTAGGGGCAGAGGGAAAGGTAGAGAGGAGAGAGAGACAGAATCCCCAATCAGACTCCTCTCTGAGCACAGAGCCCCATGCAGGGCTCGATCCCAGGATCCCAGGACCCTGAGATCATGCACTGAGTGAATTAAGAGTCAGACACTTAACGGACTGAACCACCTAGGTGAACCAGTATAATGTTATTTTTAACAACTTACATTTGTTAATTTGTGGATTTCCTGTTCCTATATGTCTGTCTTCCTTTCTTTCTTTCTTTCTCTCTCTCTCTCTTTCCCTTCCTTCCTTCCTTCCTTCCATTCTTCCTCTTCCTTTTCCTTTTTCCCAAATGGGTGTGAAGCCCAATGCAAAGCCCAACATAGGGCTTCAACTCACAACTCTAGATCAAGACCTGAGCTGAGATCAAGAGTTGGACACTTAACCAACTGAGCCACCCAGACACCCCTAATTTAGTAATGTTTTAATTGCTGAGACTTTAAAAATTGCATTGGCTATTATTTATAAATTAATGTTAAATATTTTACTTCTCATAGAAATTATAAATATTTGCTTTCACGTCTTGTAATTAAAAAAAAATCCTTTATTTACTTTTCAAGGCAAACAGACTTTTTCAAATTCAGTAACAAAGCAAACAAAAATCCCATCAGTTTGGTTATCTAATATATTTTATGTGAAACAAAGTATGCTAGTTCTTGGAAGGCCCAGTTCTAATGTGGTTCAATCTTTTTTTTTAAATTTTTATTTTTATTTAAACATATAATGTAACCCCACTACCCTCTCCCAACCCCCCTTCCCCCCATCCCCCTCAGTTTGTTTTATGACATTAAGAGTCTCTTTTGGTTTGTCTCCCTCCTGATCCCATCTTGTTTCATTTATTCTTTTCCTACCCCCTTAACCCCCACCTCCATTGCATCTCCACTTCCTCATATCAGGGAGATCATATGATAGTTGTCTTTCTTCAATTGACTTATTTTGCTAAGCATAATACCCTCTAGTTCCATCCATGTCATTGCAAATGGTAAGATTTCATTTCTTTTGATGGCTGCATAGTATTCCATTGTGTATATATATATATATACATATATATATATATACCACCTCTTCTTTATCCATTCATCTGTTGATGGACATCTAGGTTCTTTCCATAACTTGGCTATTGTGGACATTGCTGCTATAAACATTCGGGTACACGTGCACCTTCGGATCACTACGTTTGTATCTTTAGGGTAGATCTTTTATTCATTGTTATCAGTAACATAATAGCAACTAAAACTGTTTCTACATGAATAAACAAAAGAATGAATTACTGAGTGATAGTTTTTTATCTGATACTTGTTTTAAATATAACTCTATATGTAGAAAAATGGAGCTAGAAATTCTTACTGACCAAGATCTTGCTTGAAAATGAGAGTACCTTGCATCATCTTCTAAATAAAATTTAAAAATCAAAGACAATATTGCTTGGTCTCATATTTCAAATAAACAAGGTAACATTTAAAATTCATTGAAACCTTTACCCTAAAGAAACGCTAATCACATATGAAATACTTTAGATTTTACTTATTTAAAATGCTATGCTATATACCGAAGAAAAATTCCCTGAAGTATTTCTTCATATCTGATAAAACTGCACTGACAAGTATGATATTCTGTGAATCTAATTTATTGAAAGGTTTGTTTAAAAATAGTAAGCATATGGGAACTAATATACTAAAAGGAAATGACCAGAAAGATGGTATGCCCTATGCTACTTGATAATTTTAAAACTAGGAGAACATACAGATGGAGAATTCACAAAATGTTTAGTCATTGTTAAAATGAAGGTATTTCAAAGTCCATGGAGGTCATATCATCAAAAAATACATAAGGGAGTTAGAAATATGTGCAAAAAGGATGGAATGGAATTCACCATACAAAAATGCAAATTATCACATCTAGAGAAAAAACAGTTTGAAAATAACGTGATTGGATACTGAAGCAACTTATAAATTAACAACACTGAGTAATGTTGAAAAAATTCAAAGTGAAAAATCAAATCTTTGCATATCTTATAGTGTAGTAATAAAACCACATAGCTATCCATCGTGCTTAGGATACTGTTCAAAAACCTTTAAGGTGGCTTATGAAGTCTAAGCAAACTGCTTCCTGAAAACTTCTATAGCTTATCCTCTCTACTTGTCCCACTTGGAATATCAAGAACGATTCTTTGAAACAGACTCTTAACTATAGGGAACAAACTGATGGCTACCTGAAAGGAGGTGATTGGGGGATGGGTTAAATAAGTAGTGAAGATTAAGGAGCACACCTATGATGAGCACAGGATTACATATGGAAGCGTTGTATCACTATATTGTACACCTGAAGATAATATAACACTGTATGCTAACTAACTGGAATTTCAAGAAAAACTTAAAAAAATACTAAAATGTTTCAAGACCAGTTTCTGTGACGCTAAGGAAGATTAGGCTCTGCCTTGGAAGCACTAGTGTTTTAGTTTTAGTTTTTAGTAATAAACATGCTGATTAGAAACCTTTGCAATTTATTGTATAGACATATATACAGAAATATTTTTCCATATATGGAAATAGATCATTGACTGTAATGGCAAGGCAGAGAGTTCCGTGCAGTGCAAGGCTCTGAGGGGTCTTCATGTTGGGTCAGATATGCAAGGAGACTCATGCATTCTCCTTTACCAGTTGCCTTGATATCTCCATAATGATCCCATTTTGTAATGTAACTTTAATAGAATTAAAATTTGTAATTCCCAAGATCCAAAAAAAAAAAAA